>CANUEZ040000434.1:0-60806 GCA_948099385.1 Fasciola hepatica | reverse complement strand
ATCTGGCCGCCATAATTCCAGGTGTGTGCAGCAGCTTTATGTTCGCAGTCATATCATGAGGCCTCCAAGTGGACTTACTAGGCTGTGGAAATGATGTTGCTGGTGGGCCAGTTGTCTTGTGACTAAACGGGGAAGGAGAACTGCTGGATAAATTTGTGGAAGACCCTGAAAATGTAGGACTGCAGGTTTGATGGATTTGTTCTCTGCTGTTTATTCTGGCGGACAAAATAGGTTGGGAGACAAGGTCCAGACTTCTTCCTGGTGGTTGGGTCGGCGAAACATATGGGGGCGTCTAAGCCTACGGTTATTGATGGAATCATGTGCTCCGATGGCAACGCCGATGCATCTTTTACTACAAATTTAGTGTTCTGGATTTAGCCACGGTCAACCTGCATCCAATAAGCTTCAGAAGATCCTTTTGTGAGGGCCTCTCCGGCGTGTTAACAGAAGATTGTGAAGCAATCAGTGATATATTGCACGAAAATTGCTCGAGATTCTGGGGGATAGACTGATGCAGGTCTACTGGTGCCGAGCGGTCTATGGCGGTAGTAGGTGCTTTGGATGAGGTTCTGTTCATAAGAGTGCGTCGTAATGAATTTACGGGTCCTGTCGGCTCAGGACCAGTGGGAGCCGTGGTTTTCTTCTTTGCATGCGGAACGTATGTCTTTGTAGAGAAGATTTATCGGCGTGTATTTTGAGATTTTTAAAAAAAGCAGCCTCTGCAATCCCTTGACAGTTATCGCCGAACTCAACGACTGACAGTTGGTGGGAAAACTGAAAGAGCAGGGGGCGGGTGTATTGTGGTGACCGTTTCCGCAGCCTAGTGCAATGGCACTCGTGATGAGCCATCTTGCATGCGTTCACTATAGTTGCCTCAACAGACCGTATGGGTAGCTTGTCTCGGACTTTTGCCACCATGACGTTGCTAGCCTTCTCTAATCTTCTGTGAGGTTCTGACGCATTTGCATCCATAGAACGGTCATATTTAGGCGAGAGTTCAGGACCAGCTTCATCCGTTTGTCAAGCAATGATTGTCAGTGGGAAAATCTCTGATGTAGCACATCCAGTCGATTGTCACCTATTATATAAGTCGCTTATCTTCTGCTTCAAATCATTGATTTCATTTTTGACCCAGTTTCACGTACAAACAAACGATACGGAACATAATTTGACGGCTGCCGTTAAGTCGGGTTTTTTACAGAGGCCCGAGTGGTTCGCTCACGACCAAGTAGACAGTAGCGTTTAAACACGGGATTAGACATTTTTCGAGTCTAAAACAAGAACGACCGTGTTCGTGGAGGACGTGCACGTTAAATTTGAGCCGTGCAAATATTTTCTTAGTCTGCTACACTTCAGAAAGTAAAGTGTGTAGACATACCGCTGAGTCATTATTTTAATATATTCAGTTGCTCGGATCGACTGGGGTTGGTGTGCTTGATGTGCGGCTGTTTTAAGAAAAGTGACTGAAGGCTAGATGGCCCGGACTTCAAGGTTAGCTGCCTTATCAATTATTGCCTCAGAAAAAGTCTCTTGAGGTTTCGAGTGTCGGAAAACTTTACTGGCATCTTCTAAATACCTAGGTTAAGCTTCAACATAGGAACGCCAAACCAGGAACTTAACATCCTATAAGGCCTAAGAGATAAAACTCACAGGAAGGTACGGGTAGACAGTTTATTGGCGTGATCCAGCCAAGAGTCAATAAATGCTTTATGGACAGGGTCGTGGAGGGTGATTTTAGGTAAGTTTAATACAAAAATGTTTGCAAAAGTCTTATGGCGTTATTTCGTGATAATGAGTAACGAATTCACAGTGCAGAGGGGCAGTTACCACATCCAAAGATGCAGCGCTTCAATGTTAGTAACGATTCCTGCTAGAAATGGCACAACACCGGGCCTAAATAATGGGAAAATCAAAAAAACTAGAAAACTCGGTTTCAGTTCTAGAAGACCTTGACAATTTTGCCGTTGTGTTGAACTGTTCTTTACACTAGGAGGTGACCGTAACGAATCGCTGGATAATATGCACCACAGTTAGCACACCACTAAGTCCAGACAATGGAAATAGAACTAAAACCAGGACAACCTTAATAATGATGGTATATTTCTCGGCTATGGTCGAGACACGCGCAGGCGCATGACCATGGTGGACAGCGTTACTCAGTAAAATGAAATATTCACAAACTTCAGATATAAAAATCAAAAGTGCCAGCTAGGGAAAAACATAGCCAGCGAGATTTATATGGATCACTCTAACAATGGTTTCCGCGCCAACTTTAGACCGGTTACGATCTCGCGCTGAGCGGTGCGGAGTTTCGGCTTAAACATGAGGCATAAGTTTGACTTCGTGCAATGCAGCCATAGGGTGTCAGCATTGGGTGAGTTACATCGATTCCTGTAGCATGAAATGGAGCACAACCTCGCTAACTGTTTAGTGGACTGTCTCCGCAAGGACCCCGGGGGATAAGCTCAGAATTCTCGGTGTCAGGGAAGATAATTAAAGAACACACAAAGGCAGCCTGGCATTGGACTTGTGGGCAAACAAATTGCAATCTTTTAACCGGAAGCCCTGGTGACAAGACCAATGGATACTCTCATCTTGCCCATCCGAAGTGGAGCGCACTCAGTAGAAGTTTAAGGCCACAACATTTTGCAATAAATATTTCCCACTGATAATCCTGAAATTATTACTCAGGGCGCTGGACACTCCTCGCCTGGTGACCACCGTATTGTCTCGAGCAAATCCAAGTGCTTCGGGCGTTTCCGTCCAAATTAATCCCCACGCCCGTTCCAATTCCTCACTGCTCATGAAACTGGCCTCTGGTACCGACGATAATCTGCTCCCTTGGTCTGGAAGCCTTTTTCTTCCCTCTGATTCTCCTAATGCTGTTACCTCTCCCTACTACAACCACTCAAGCTGCTTTAATGCCGCTACTCCATGTGTTGGACCACGCTCCAAGTCCCGCAGTCCCCTCTTTCGCTCTCAGAGCATAAGCTGAGCCGCAGCTTACCTTTGCTAGATCACGCGACCTCACAACTCTTCTGCCCACCAACCGGTTGCAAATAAAGCTAAGTTGTAAGGCCAAATCGCATCTAAGAGGACAGGAGGCCACCGGCCCAGCGCATTCGAAGAAAAATGGTCATCCACCCAACCCGGTTAGCAAAAGGTCCGACCGCTCTACTCTTGCCTCGCCCAACTTAAGCATCTGCGGCTAACCTACCGCTAATACCACAGCGTCTAATTCTAAGGACCTCAGTGTTCACTTCTCCCTCCCCTATCATTTCCCCTGGCGTTACACCTCCTCCCATCCATTCCAAAATCTCAGCCTTTCTTTCATCGATTCCCTCCACCAATCAAGAGATTGACAAATTGGCATTCCTTACCAAACCTTCTCCGAAACCGGGCCTAGGTGGTCTTTCACCGGCCTCCTTCCGTCTTGGCTATCCTCACCTTTCCTTGTTGGTACCTAATGCATAAGCGACTCCCACATTTCGCAACTTTGTTCCTCCCCAACGGAAAACAACTGTCATCGACCTGCGCCTCAATAAGAACACACAACTCGGCCAGGATAACTATCGGCCCAATAATCACATATCGTTGGTCCGCAAAATCATAAAAAGAATTATCAGAAATAGGCACGATAGTGAACAAGTTCGCTCTTTGTAACTTAATCCTCTGGCTAATACAGTTACACATATATATGATGGGAATGCATATTTTCGGGGAAAAAGAGGGGGTATTTACGGTAGCAAATTAAGATTGGTCAATCAATGTTGTAGGTGATTTGCGGTTCGGAAAAGGGGTAGGAATTTGGTTGTTCGTGGTTGGGAAAACTCGATGTCGAAAGTACATCTGGGGTGGGTTGGCTGCTTCCTGTCACGACTAAAAGGTCGCGGTCGAGGTCACTATGAGTTTGCCTCCCATTTTCCGATCGCGACCAGGGTAGCTGAACTGATTTGACAAATCGCCTGTGTGAACAAAGCGATGGATTTAACAGCATAATCGCTACTGCTTCCGCTGTTTCCAAAGTGATTTGGCGAACGATCTTCGAAGAATTCACATGCACTTTGTAAATTATCTTGAAGGCTTTGTTGTCTACCTGGCGCCCCGTCTCGGCAAGGTGCACTACGATTGCACTAGTTACGGTTCTTCTAGTTCCTGCCCTCAGCCAAGCTGGTTTGTGTTCCTTGATCCATTGGGACAGATGCCGTGTCGTTTTGCCTACATGGCTTGCCGAAAATGAGCAAGCAAGTGAATAGGTTAACATAAATGGGGAAAGGACAGACACTTTGTCTTTGAGATTCATAGAAATCATTTACCTGCTTGTGAAGTAGGCGCGTAAAGTGGCGGCGGGAAATGTACGGGTGATTGCACCCCCTAGGAGCCGAACTAGTAGTTTGCATTTAACATCTCCTTTGAAGAAAAGTTGCAAGTGCAATTCTTTCTTCTTGGCGGTGATTATTCATGGTCGCTTGGGTACTTCCGAAATGTTCTTTTGAATGAAACGCTCCGGAAACCCGTTGTTTGATAATATTTGTCCTATGTGATCTAACTCACCACTCACTGTTTCCTCGGAACAGATCTTTCGTATGCAAGACGCTAGGGATCGGACTAGGTTCTGTTTGCGTTTTAGAGGCACGAAACTGGCAAAATGTGTGTATTGGCCTCTCCATGTTGACTTACGATAGACGTGGCGGACGAGTTTACGATTTTTCGTTTTCGTAAGGTTTACATCCATAAAATGAAAGTTGCCGTCTAATTCCACTTCGGATGTGAAACTGAGCGCACTGTGAGCCTGGGTAAACTTTTCCGCTAGATCATCTAGGTGAACATGTTTGTCAATCATAATGAAGATGTCGTCCACATACCGGCAGTAACTTGGTAGTCTTTCTATGGTGTGACTGAGTACCCCATTCTCCAGCTTGGCAACGAAAATGTCGGCAAGTAGGGGTCCCGGAGGCCAGCCTATCGCAACTCCATCGGTTTAACGGTAAACCTTGTCGTTGAAGCCGAACTGAACACTTAGAGTACATTTCAGCAGTGATTCTTTCAGGCTGGCTACCGGAATACCAAGTATCGAACATGTGTGCATTTATATAATCGAAAACGAAATAAACGTTGGTATTCCGGCTCGCCTCTGGGACCCCTACTTGCCGACATTTTCGTTGCCAAGCTGGAGAATGGGGTACTCAGTCACACCATAGAAAGACTACCAAGGTACTGCCGGTATGTGGACGACATCTTCATTATGATTGACAAACATGTTCACCTAGATGATCTAGCGGAAAAGTTTACCCAGGCTCACAGTGCGCTCAGTTTCACATCCGAAGTGGAATTGGACGGCAACTTTCATTTTATGGATGTAAACCTTACGAAAACGAAAAATCGTAAACTCGTCCGCCACGTCTATCGTAAGTCAACATGGAGAGGCCAATACACACATTTTGCCAGTTTCGTGCCTCTAAAACGCAAACAGAACCTAGTCCGATCCCTAGCGTCTTGCATACGAAAGATCTGTTCCGAGGAAACAGTGAGTGGTGAGTTAGATCACATAGGACAAATATTATCAAACAACGGGTTTCCGGAGCGTTTCATTCAAAAGAACATTTCGGAAGTACCCAAGCGACCATGAATAATCACCGCCAAGAAGAAAGAATTGCACTTGCAACTTTTCTTCAAAGGAGATGTTAAATGCAAACTACTAGTTCGGCTCCTAGGGGGTGCAATCACCCGTACATTTCCCGCCGCCACTTTACGCGCCTACTTCACAAGCAGGTAAATGATTTCTATGAATCTCAAAGACAAAGTGTCTGTCCTTTCCCCATTTATGTTAACCTATTCACTTGCTTGCTCATTTTCGGCAAGCCATGTAGGCAAAACGACACGGCATCTGTCCCAATGGATCAAGGAACACAAACCAGCTTGGCTGAGGGCAGGAACTAGAAGAACCGTAACTAGTGCAATCGTAGTGCACCTTGCCGAGACGGGGCGCCAGGTAGACAACAAAGCCTTCAAGATAATTTACAAAGTGCATGTGAATTCTTCGAAGATCGTTCGCCAAATCACTTTGGAAACAGCGGAAGCAGTAGCGATTATGCTGTTAAATCCATCGCTTTGTTCACACAGGCGATTTGTCAAATCAGTTCAGCTACCCTGGTCGCGATCGGAAAATGGGAGGCAAACTCATAGTGACCTCGACCGCGACCTTTTAGTCGTGACAGGAAGCAGCCAACCCACCCCAGATGTACTTTCGACATCGAGTTTTCCCAACCACGAACAACCAAATTCCTACCCCTTTTCCGAACCGCAAATCACCTACAACATTGATTGACCAATCTTAATTTGCTACCGTAAATACCCCCTCTTTTTCCCCGAAAATATGCATTCCCATCATATATATGTGTAACTGTATTAGCCAGAGGATTAAGTTACAAAGAGCGAACTTGTTCACTATCGTGCCTATTTCTGATAATTCTTTTTATGATTTTGCGGACCAACGATATGTGATTATTGGGCCGATAGTTATCCTGGCCGAGTTGTGTGTTCTTATTGAGGCGCAGGTCGATGACAGTTGTTTTCCGTTGGGGAGGAACAAAGTTGCGAAATGTGGGAGTCGCTTATGCATTAGGTACCAACAAGGAAAGGTGAGGATAGCCAAGACGGAAGGAGGCCGGTGAAAGACCACCTAGGCCCGGTTTCGGAGAAGGTTTGGTAAGGAATGCCAATTTGTCAATCTCTTGATTGGTGGAGGGAATCGATGAAAGAAAGGCTGAGATTTTGGAATGGATGGGAGGAGGTGTAACGCCAGGGGAAATGATAGGGGAGGGAGAAGTGAACACTGAGGTCCTTAGAATTAGACGCTGTGGTATTAGCGGTAGGTTAGCCGCAGATGCTTAAGTTGGGCGAGGCAAGAGTAGAGCGGTCGGACCTTTTGCTAACCGGGTTGGGTGGATGACCATTTTTCTTCGAATGCGCTGGGCCGGTGGCCTCCTGTCCTCTTAGATGCGATTTGGCCTTACAACTTAGCTTTATTTGCAACCGGTTGGTGGGCAGAAGAGTTGTGAGGTCGCGTGATCTAGCAAAGGTAAGCTGCGGCTCAGCTTATGCTCTGAGAGCGAAAGAGGGGACTGCGGGACTTGGAGCGTGGTCCAACACATGGAGTAGCGGCATTAAAGCAGCTTGAGTGGTTGTAGTAGGGAGAGGTAACAGCATTAGGAGAATCAGAGGGAAGAAAAAGGCTTCCAGACCAAGGGAGCAGATTATCGTCGGTACCAGAGGCCAGTTTCATGAGCAGTGAGGAATTGGAACGGGCGTGGGGATTAATTTGGACGGAAACGCCCGAAGCACTTGGATTTGCTCGAGACAATACGGTGGTCACCAGGCGAGGAGTGTCCAGCGCCCTGAGTAATAATTTCAGGATTATCAGTGGGAAATATTTATTGCAAAATGTTGTGGCCTTAAACTTCTACTGAGTGCGCTCCACTTCGGATGGGCAAGATGAGAGTATCCATTGGTCTTGTCACCAGGGCTTCCGGTTAAAAGATTGCAATTTGTTTGCCCACAAGTCCAATGCCAGGCTGCCTTTGTGTGTTCTTTAATTATCTTCCCTGACACCGAGAATTCTGAGCTTATCCCCCGGGGTCCTTGCGGAGACAGTCCACTAAACAGTTAGCGAGGTTGTGCTCCATTTCATGCTACAGGAATCGATGTAACTCACCCAATGCTGACACCCTATGGCTGCATTGCACGAAGTCAAACTTATGCCTCATGTTTAAGCCGAAACTCCGCACCGCTCAGCGCGAGATCGTAACCGGTCTAAAGTTGGCGCGGAAACCATTGTTAGAGTGATCCATATAAATCTCGCTGGCTATGTTTTTCCCTAGCTGGCACTTTTGATTTTTATATCTGAAGTTTGTGAATATTTCATTTTACTGAGTAACGCTGTCCACCATGGTCATGCGCCTGCGCGTGTCTCGACCATAGCCGAGAAATATACCATCATTATTAAGGTTGTCCTGGTTTTAGTTCTATTTCCATTGTCTGGACTTAGTGGTGTGCTAACTGTGGTGCATATTATCCAGCGATTCGTTACGGTCACCTCCTAGTGTAAAGAACAGTTCAACACAACGGCAAAATTGTCAAGGTCTTCTAGAACTGAAACCGAGTTTTCTAGTTTTTTTGATTTTCCCATTATTTAGGCCCGGTGTTGTGCCATTTCTAGCAGGAATCGTTACTAACATTGAAGCGCTGCATCTTTGGATGTGGTAACTGCCCCTCTGCACTGTGAATTCGTTACTCATTATCACGAAATAACGCCATAAGACTTTTGCAAACATTTTTGTATTAAACTTACCTAAAATCACCCTCCACGACCCTGTCCATAAAGCATTTATTGACTCTTGGCTGGATCACGCCAATAAACTGTCTACCCGTACCTTCCTGTGAGTTTTATCTCTTAGGCCTTATAGGATGTTAAGTTCCTGGTTTGGCGTTCCTATGTTGAAGCTTAACCTAGGTATTTAGAAGATGCCAGTAAAGTTTTCCGACACTCGAAACCTCAAGAGACTTTTTCTGAGGCAATAATTGATAAGGCAGCTAACCTTGAAGTCCGGGCCATCTAGCCTTCAGTCACTTTTCTTAAAACAGCCGCACATCAAGCACACCAACCCCAGTCGATCCGAGCAACTGAATATATTAAAATAATGACTCAGCGGTATGTCTACACACTTTACTTTCTGAAGTGTAGCAGACTAAGAAAATATTTGCACGGCTCAAATTTAACGTGCACGTCCTCCACGAACACGGTCGTTCTTGTTTTAGACTCGAAAAATGTCTAATCCCGTGTTTAAACGCTACTGTCTACTTGGTCGTGAGCGAACCACTCGGGCCTCTGTAAAAAACCCGACTTAACGGCAGCCGTCAAATTATGTTCCGTATCGTTTGTTTGTACGTGAAACTGGGTCAAAAAATGAAATCAATGATTTGAAGCAGAAGATAAGCGACTTATATAATAGGTGACAATCGACTGGATGTGCTACATCAGAGATTTTCCCACTGACAATCATTGCTTGACAAACGGATGAAGCTGGTCCTGAACTCTCGCCTAAATATGACCGTTCTATGGATGCAAATGCGTCAGAACCTCACAGAAGATTAGAGAAGGCTAGCAACGTCATGGTGGCAAAAGTCCGAGACAAGCTACCCATACGGTCTGTTGAGGCAACTATAGTGAACGCATGCAAGATGGCTCATCACGAGTGCCATTGCACTAGGCTGCGGAAACGGTCACCACAATACACCCGCCCCCTGCTCTTTCAGTTTTCCCACCAACTGTCAGTCGTTGAGTTCGGCGATAACTGTCAAGGGATTGCAGAGGCTGCTTTTTTTAAAAATCTCAAAATACACGCCGATAAATCTTCTCTACAAAGACATACGTTCCGCATGCAAAGAAGAAAACCACGGCTCCCACTGGTCCTGAGCCGACAGGACCCGTAAATTCATTACGACGCACTCTTATGAACAGAACCTCATCCAAAGCACCTACTACCGCCATAGACCGCTCGGCACCAGTAGACCTGCATCAGTCTATCCCCCAGAATCTCGAGCAATTTTCGTGCAATATATCACTGATTGCTTCACAATCTTCTGTTAACACGCCGGAGAGGCCCTCACAAAAGGATCTTCTGAAGCTTATTGGATGCAGGTTGACCGTGGCTAAATCCAGAACACTAAATTTGTAGTAAAAGATGCATCGGCGTTGCCATCGGAGCACATGATTCCATCAATAACCGTAGGCTTAGACGCCCCCATATGTTTCGCCGACCCAACCACCAGGAAGAAGTCTGGACCTTGTCTCCCAACCTATTTTGTCCGCCAGAATAAACAGCAGAGAACAAATCCATCAAACCTGCAGTCCTACATTTTCAGGGTCTTCCACAAATTTATCCAGCAGTTCTCCTTCCCCGTTTAGTCACAAGACAACTGGCCCACCAGCAACATCATTTCCACAGCCTAGTAAGTCCACTTGGAGGCCTCATGATATGACTGCGAACATAAAGCTGCTGCACACACCTGGAATTATGGCGGCCAGATCCGGTCAGCAGCGTTCACCAAGCATGCAACCAAATAACCCCTAGCCACCATCAATAGCTACAAACCCTCCCCAAGCCAGCTAGAAAGTCATCATACCACATCACGAACCCTCATAGTCGGATGCCAGTTGTGTAGTTTGGGCGAGTATCGGGCCTTACGGCCATAACACAGACGCCTCGATTGGGCTCCATTTGGCTCAGAAGCCTGTTCTTCTTATGAGCCTACAAAACCCCTTTCACATAAGAGGCCTTGTCGACAGACTAAACGGTCAACAACACTTCTGCACCACCAGTTTTGGAGCGGGACTAGTACCACGCCATGCGAACAAGGCAGAGTGAGGTACCGCCGGAGAACCAGGATTCAGTTGCCTTTATTATCTCAGGTTTTGAGGCAAGCGCCAGGGGGCGCAGGTGTTTTTTTATTTACCATTGGTTGAGCGTATATAATACCCAGTAGAGAATGATTCGGTGCCGAGCTGACGCTTTGTTGTCAGGTCCATGAACATTGGAATTTCTATCTTGACAGGAATTGGGTCTCAATGAGGATGAAGGGACATTGGAAGTAGGAAGGGGGACAATAAATACGCCAAGGGTTGGTGTGATGCTTCGCCGTTCATTGTGATCAATAATATGGGTACGCAATAGAATACTGGTGCGGATCGAAGGGCGCTTAGCCACAGTGACAGCTGTGTGGTCGGCATTGCTCAGAAAAAAATGGTTATCAGACTGTGGTTATTGCATAGGCAGGACCAGTAAAAGGGTGAAGGAGAGCACCGGGGTGAAGGGGTGTATGCAAGACAGGTTGGACGGGTGGGAGTTGGGGGCTGGGGTACGAGCGACTATATGTGAAAGTCCTGCAGGCCAACGAGGGGCAAAGCGACCGCTGTGTGAGGGGAGGGAAGCAAGGAATGAAGAATGTGCCGTGAGAAAATGCTTCAAATTTATTATGGACTGGGGATAGGATGGCCGCCCATTACGGACAGAAGGCGGCGAATTTGCAGTCGACTGGAATTGGCTGATATTCTATGGCAGTGGGAGTAGTTTTCTTTGCAAAATAAATGTACTGTTATGCCAAAAATTAAGGGCGGCAAAATAGTTGTCAAGAAGCGGAGACCATCAGAATCCAGCTGCGAGTGCACCAACACCAGCTTTTTCAATGGATCACATACAGACCGGCAACATGCTGGTCATGAAAATGTGATCCGATGTTGCCGTTGAAATTACGTATGTCCCTTTGGGAAGACAGGCTTGTCCGCTTTAGTGTCTCGTCGTCAGGGGTTTTCCTGAAATCCAAGAAGCCGACGAGAAGGCTTCAGCACATCTTCGAATTATTTGGGACGACATCCCTGTTGGGCAGTTGATTGTGTGGTAAACTTTAAACAAAAATCTCGGACAGAGACGAATTGCAATAGTTCACAGACTGTGGCAATAAACATCATTACCAATATGGTCTAAAAATTTACACTGAAAAACTCATCAGCCAACTCAAATGCAACTGTGTTAGCAAATGAACCCTTCATTTCCCAGCTTACTCCAATTCGTCAGAATATTTTGGTTCGCCAAAAATGCGATTGGCCATGGACAATCCGAGAAAATACCTATAAAACTGCCATAATGTTCTGATCGCTGAGCTTGTTGCTTAGATTGCAAACGTTCCATCACCAGTCAAGGTGACATCTTCAGTGCATGTGTACCTAATAGGGGCGTGATGGTAGAGACCAAAAGAGCCAAGGGCGATGTCTACACAAAGTCCGACCCGGTGATTACGATGCACAACTGCTCAATTGCCCTCGACCGTTTAGATCACAGGCCTACTAGAATGCTACAAGTTCGTCTACGCCACATTAGACAAACGACTGGGAATGGCGAGGTCGACTGGAGCGTGCTTTATATGCCTCAACACCATGCACCGGGCAGCAGCTTGTAGAACAAGGAACAGGTGGACACGAGGGCTGCATGGGTAGACACCATCGATCGTTACACTAGGCGAGAGAAACTACATCCGAGGCGAGCACAAAGCCCAGTGTGATTTGTTCACCGTCTTGGTCTGCCAGTAAAAAAACCAGTACGTTTAGGAGTAGTTGCCGTGGGAGTAGTGACTCCAACTGGGGTGGTCAAAGCGTTGGCTTTCGTCGACCATGGATTTGACACTACCCTAGTGAAAGAGCGGTTTGCCGACAAACACCGGCTCGCTAAAGGTGCGACGTCGTTAGCAGTGGGCACGGTGGGAGGAACACAACTAATGACTTCCGGCCGATTGAGTTTGCAACTCATCTCCCTAGACACTAACGAGCAAATAGAACCAACGGAAGCATTCACATTAGCTGATCTCCTCATGCGAGCACCGAGGTCGGTAAGCGCAATCTTGACTAGTTGGCTGCACCTGCAGGATGTAACCGTTGTAGACTGAGAAGACGACAAACTGGATCTCCTCGTCAGCTGCGACGTGCCACTGGCACACTGTGTACTTGACCAGAGAATGGGCGGCCGCCAAGCACCTTGTGCCGTATGCACGGCTCTGGGATGGATGTTATATGGTACAGTAGGGGGACGTGGTTCCGTGAATTACTCATCCGCCGAAACGGACCGCACACAGTATAACCTGCAGCGGCTGTATGAAAAGGAAATCCATGGCATCGGAGACGAAGGACCGTCGTTGTCTCAAGAGGATAATTTTCCTTCACAAACGGTGCGGCAATGCATTAGAGGCCTTAAAAAACAGTTTGAGGTTCCCTTCCCATGGCGCACACCTGCTGACCCGTGGACTGATAACAGAAATGTTCTCCAACGACTTTTACGACTAAAAGAACGCTTCGTTCGAGAGCAGGATCTGTGGGAACGATATGGGAAATTATTGAAGCGAAACGAAGCTCTCGGCTACGTTGAAAAGGGGTCTGCCAATACCGACGGCCGAAAGGGTATCTGGTATTTACCTCGCCACCCTTTTATCAATCCCGAGAAACCCGAAAACCTGCTGGTGGTTTTTGACTGTGCAGCCAAGTTCCAGGGCAAGTCGCTAAACTATCGCCTACTACAAGGGCCTGACTGGACCACGCCACCAGTCGAAGTTTTTTGCCGTTTCAGAGTAGGTAGAGTGGCCTTGTCCGACAATATCAGGGAAGCGTTTCACCAGGTGAAAATACCGGTAGGAGAACTAGATGCGCTGCGTTTTCTGTGTTGGGAAGAGAGCAACCGGGACAAAGCAGTGGCAAATTATAGGATGGCCGTCCACCCCTTCGGAGCCATATCGTCACCGTTCTGTGTGAACTAAGCCCTTAGTGAATCTGCTAACAAACATAGAGGTCTGGTCCATCGGTCGGTGGCAGATAGCGTCAGCATAAAGTTCTACGTTGACGACTACCTTGGGTCGTTAGATGACATAGAATCAGCCCCGGAGCAGCTCAGAGGCCTGACAAGATTGATAGAAGAGAGCAGCTTCCATCTAGCAAGATGGATGTCGAACGCTTCAGAAGTGCTCGATGTCTTTCCGTACCACGAGAAGGCCAAACGGGTTAGAGATTTGAACGACTCTCCACTCCCTTCCGAGCGCACTTTAGGAATACAATGGGACGCGGAAACGGACGACTTTGTTTTCGAGCTAAACGTTCCCGAGTTGCCGGCAACCTGTCGAGGTATACTATCCGCCGTCTCTAGTCTGTTCCACCCGCTCGGTTTCGTCTCGTCCTGGATGGTACGCGGAGAGATCCTGTTGCAGCGGCTGTACCGTAAGAGAGTCGAATGGGACCAGTCACTGGATCGAGAAGACCGCCTGGACTAAGAAGAATTTCTGAATACCTTGAAGAAATTAGGGGACATAATGATTACATGATGCTTGACTCCTGGTCTTGCAACACGGACAAAAGAACTACATGCCTTTTCCGATGCATCCGAAGTCGGTTATGGAGCTGTGGTGTACGGGCCATGGCCCACAAAAGACGGACAATGTACTGCTGGGATCCCGTTCGCTAAAGTTCGCGTTGCTTCACTGAAGTCGGTCTCGATCCCATGCCTCGAACTCAGCGCAGCCGTGTTAGCAGTCAGGGCGGTACAATCGGTGAAGAGATGTTTCGACCTCTACATTTGGCCGGCTAGCTTTTGGACGGATTCAACGATAGCACTTCACCACATTAACAGCGTCCGGAGCCCGTTTAGTACTTTCGTTGCTAACCGGCTCATGATTATCCACGATGAATCAGCCATGAACCAGTGGAAGCATGTCAGGTCGAGCGATAATGCAGCCAATCTATGCTCCTGAGGTGCGACCAACTTCAGGAAACTAGACACGTGGACGAGAGGGTCAAATGTCCTGCAAATTCCTAAACAGGACCAGCCCGTGTACGAATTAAAAACCCCTACGGAAGTAGACCTGGAGATCAAGGGCTCAGTGATACCAGCCAACTTCGTCGAAGCGACATCCATTGTATCGCGATTGGTCAGGTTTTCTTCCTGGATGAAGATACTTCGTGCATTAGTTTGGTTAGCCAGGATCAAGAGCAATTTATTAGTCATGAAATGGCTGCGGCCTCCAAGCAGAATACGGGTCGGCCCAATAAGTTCCGATGAGCTACGAGCTGCAGAATACGATATTTTCAGAATGATGCGATGAGAGGCTTTCACTAGAGAGGGCGGAGGAAGTGGGACCGATCAACAAAGAGATATCGTCTCCAAGAGGCGAACTCAAGCATTTAAACCCCAAACTCAATGATGGCTGCTACGAGTAGATGTTAGGCTGACAAACGCCCACCCGAGCTTCGACACAAAGTATTTTATACTGCCGCCTGCTCGACAACCTGTGGTAGAGCTAATGATCCAACACATCCGCGCCGTGGAGGGACATGCCGGGGAAAGTCATGTTACGAGCGTCATCCGAAAGCTCCTTCCGTTGCTGCAAGGAAGCGCGAATGTAAAACGCGTAATCCGAGGTTATGTGCAATGTAGGAGACGCAATGCCACTGCAGGCAAACAACACATCGCCCCGATACCAGAATGCGGGGTGACTACGGGCTGGTGGCCGTTCAGCGACAGCGGGTTAGATTATTTATGGTACTTGTGGACCAAGTGCGGGAAGAGATTGGAAAAACGATATGGATGTATCATCATGTGCATGAAGTCACGCGCGGTACACCTAGGAGTCGCACGTTCGATGACGACCGATTATCTCCAACGGGCTTTGCAGAGATTTATCAACTAAAGAGGCGTACCGGCCGATATATACTCAGATAATGAGTCGAATTTTTAGCGCGCTTACCGGGAAATGCGGCTTTGGCACAAAAACATAAACAGGGACGAACTGCAAGATCG
The DNA here is from genome assembly GCA_948099385.1 of Fasciola hepatica. NCBI lineage: Eukaryota > Metazoa > Platyhelminthes > Trematoda > Plagiorchiida > Fasciolidae > Fasciola > Fasciola hepatica. The sequence continues at coordinate 45,417 of CANUEZ040000434.1, read as the reverse complement.
AACCGTGGCCTACGGCATACGATGGCATTTCAACCCTCCACAGGCCAGTCACCGCGTGATTCGGTCTACCAGGCGAATATTGCTGTCGATCATTGAGCAACAGCCGCCCGACGCGAGACGCTGAACACCGTCATGACTGAGGTGGAGCGAATCCTGAACAACCGCCTTCTGGTTCCAGTGATGAACGGCGGCCCCACCCACCTGGTGCTCACCTCGAACAACTTACTGACGTTAAGGTCGAACGAGGGCTTCCAAGGGCCGGTAAACCTTCGTGGGGGCTACCTCCACGGGTGGAGGCAAGTAATCTATCTTGCCAAGGTTTTCTGGAGGCGCCGGCTGCGGGAGTACCTACCGGCTCTGCAGACCCGACAGAAGTGGCAAGTCAAAACAAGACCATTCAAGGTTGGGGATGTGGTGATGATCGCAGACGAAAGCGCACATTTCAGCACCTGGTCCTTGGGGGTGGTTATGGAAACCATCGAAAGCTCTGACGGAATGATAAGAACGGTGAAGGTGAAGACAGCTAACGGAGTGCTCATTTGTGATATACGCAGTATTAGCCTACTCGAGAGTGAAAACGTAGAAGCTGATAACGCTGGGGCCCAGTAGACTATTTTACACTAGTCATCGAGGTGGGTAAAGAAACACCATATATGGAAGCAATCGCGACACACTGACGTATCGAACCATCACACACTCCGTCGCGAACTCACCTACATCTTACCCGTTATACCACCCGGTCTCCTTCAAACACGTTACGGCGCTCACGGTCTTTCGTTGGCGTTACAGGTTTTTGCCGATATGTGGCGGTACATGCGATTCCGTTTTACATCCAGACACACGAACATACCCGATGTGCTATACCTCGTGACCCCTGTCGAACATATGACACTGTTTACCTTTTGTTTCTGTTGACGTTGCTGAATGTCTTTCGCATATGTGGAAGTAGCGGCGATTACATCATACACACACACACTCACGCTAGCACATACAGCCAGTGCATGACGGCCCTTCCAAGAACAGCATTTATGTTTCCCCTTCGCGCCCGCCATTGGCCAGTTGTTCTCATGGAAGAGGTAGAATAGCTTCGCGTCGGTATGGCCACGTGATTAGGTGCGACCATAAGTAGAACGTTGACGACAAGCATTAGGCACGCGCACTGACAGCAGGGCCTTAATAGGTAGGAAGAATCAGTACCTTTATACCAAACCTTTGAGTCTACTAGGGATTCGGGAGGATTTTGGTGGGCGGTGTAGCAACCGGTCGTGGAAAATCCCCTCAAAACCGTTGCAGTTCCGCGTTTTTCTTAACATCATTCACTTGCTTACTCTAGTGACGTGCCGTTAAGAATTGTTTGTTTTTATGGACCAATTGTTGTTTGTTCGCGCCCAGGGCGGTACTTTGTCACATCCTTGTTCTGGACCTGCGTAAGGCACGTGCTCCTCGCTAGCAAACCGCAACTCGGTTTCTCGTTTGTTGAGTTCTTGTGATCTCATAATTGAGGCTTGTACCTTTTTGGTGTCATTGTTCGTTCAAAAATCTAGTATCGTAGAATATCACGGATAATCACCTTTTGATTTTGGGATCCCTTGTGAATTTGGCTACGCATTGCCCAACGTGTGGTACACGCAATGCTGAGGCCAGGAATCTTGTATTGGGTAATAATTCGGAGAACGTTCTGTCACAGAGTATCCAAATTAGTAGACTTCGTTGGTTGGAACACGTGTTACATATGGCAAACACACGTCTACGGTATCGCGTCCTATTCTCCGTTCCTCCTAGGGAGTGAAAGAGACCACCTGGAGGTCAACAGGTGACGTGGCAGCGAGGAATCAAAAGAGGTACAGCAAACTTCACGTCTTCGTGGCTGGGGTCTAAAAGATCCATCTATCAGTTTGATGAAGACACTGAAGGACATGGATGCAAACCGCGGGCAGTGGCGATCGTGTTGTCGTTTTCTATCAAATCAGGATTTTTGACCGATGTTCGTTTGTACAGTTAGACTGTGTACCCCGTGTGCTGGCTGCTAGGGCATTCTTCTATTTTCCCACCCATGTAGGTCCAGTCCTTGTCCACCTTGTATTTTTATACTTTCTAATTCAGCGTGCAAGATGGTGAGAAAGGCAGCGGTAATTGGGCTTGTCCTACTGTTTAAAGCTGTACAATGATGATCACTCATCTACGAACCACTGTCGCTGTTCCACCGAGATATCATAGTCGGCCACCTGCACCACGACCCACAGAGCGCTTTCTCTACGTTTTTAGCCGAAAATTGATTACCTATAATTTAGGCTGTCGTTAATCTGTTTGTATTCCCCCGAGTCTCAGGTTTGACTCTCTTCAACTTACTCAGACACACAATTATCTGCGACATTTTAAGGTTCCAGTGACATACTACCTCTAGTAGATTCCGTCAGATGTGGAACATATATACCAGTGTTATGCCCACTTCGTCGTAAATTTGTATTTCTCATCTGTCAGCTTTGGATTCGCCCCCGAAGAACCAATTACTGAACAACATTTTACCCATTTATTACCTATTGGCATTTTCCCGTCAGTCTCCCACGACTGGGCAACTATGTCGGAGACCACTGAGAATGCAGTTTCTCCGAACCTTTGCTGGAAGTGAACCAAACGTATGCCAAGTTGCTGACCTTTCGGTTGTTTCCCAAATGTCCCATGCCAGACTGTTACAAGCACATCCCGTTAAGCTATCGTCCACGTTTTGACAGTATGCTTTATGCACCACCCCCACATGACCTCATAAGACCATCGTATATCAACTCCTCTGTCCACCCTGTTGTCAACTTGTGTTCACTAACTAGCCAGAAACGAACCCTTTATTCAAGTCTTATTTCACTCACCGGTAGACTTTCGTCGCCCTACTCCACCGAATCTTCAGGCTTGGGCATCTACATACACCTCGTTATGAGTGCTTCCTCCACAACCTCTTGATGAATAATGAGGACTAATTCAGTGGTAAATTGCTCTCTGCTTCACTTACGCAATTCCGCTCCACAGAGGACACCACAACTCCTCCGGTACCATACGTCTGCCATTTTCCGGGTCATCTGATCTACTGATTCAAGTGCATGTCCGTCATTGTCAGGAATTCTTCAATTTTTCCTCGGCGGTTTTTCGAAGGTTTTTTGTCAGTTTACTCACCCCTGGGACTTTATATGGATGCCATCCGAAATACCGAGCGTTTTTACTTCATCCTCTTGTCACTTAATCACGTATCTTGACGGTGCAGCCCGTTTCACTCATCACTGAGCGGTATGTCCACCTGACATTCAAGCTCAAATTTGCCGGGCATTCGTTCATGAGACCACTAAAGCCTATGCACTTCCGTGCTGTGTACGCTCAAATGAATATCCAAGGAACCTTTTTGTGACCTCGCTTGTAACATATGATCATGCAATCAAGCATGCTTCGGGTGTTCCCAAAGTAAACCATTATTATTGAAATGGTGGCATCGATTCTTGCCCAGGCATTTAACTGTCTGGCTTGGAATACGCGAACAATGTTGGTCTTCTGAGTAAGGATCCAGAAAAGTTGTGAGCTCTTTTAGTCTAAACAAAGGTGTAGCCAGGTTGTTGGTGTATTTCCATCCTCAGAGTGTAAAATTCCGACGTAAGACTGGATGGTATCAATACCAAACCTCTTGGCAGTAGGAGCTCCAGCCAAAAATGCTAAATTTTGTTACCTGATCAATTACATCTCACCGTGTGGACACTTATCGAATGAAGATTCATCGAGCATGCAGGGGGCTCATTTGGCTCGTGCAAAACTCCGTCATCTGTGGCGTCGGCTTGACATCCGGTTATCCTCCGAGAGCCGAGTGTAAGATGCGGCGATTAGGTCCTTTATTTTATACTATCCCGGAACATGGCCGTTGAGGGTATATGATAGGCAAAGACCACCGGCATTCGAGCATCGATATCCTCGTAGCATTTTCCTAGTACGGTGGGAGCACCGTATCATCAGTGCTGAAGTGAGAAGTAAGATGGTGGGAACCAGAGATCAGTCTGCTGATGAAGTACTGAGCCTAAACCGATTGAGGTGTTTGGAACACGTGGTAAGCATGCCAGCCAATGGGCTTCCTCAGCTGTTTCTGTTCTCTGGGGCAAGTGGTGATCAGAAAGTAAGTCGAGGTGGTCAGTCCACGTTCTGGCAAAAAGGTATGAAAACTGTGACCAGTGAACTTGGCCCAGTGGGACGCGTTAGACTTCCCGGTTTGGGTCCAAGTGATCCACCTACCAAACGGTTGAAGGCAGTAAGCTATACGGCTAGGTGTCACGGTCAGTGGCGTAGTTGCATTCGAACTCTCCCCTCGTCTGCTTGATTTCCGCTTGAAGCTTTGACTTTTTTCATCTTTCATCACTTTGCCCCTGTTCTCTTTGCTATTTACTCGGCGGGGTTGGATAGTAGCAACGGAAGCCAGGGCACAGAAGAGTGAGTTTATTGGCTGAACGGACTGAATTGATCTGGTCTGAGCGCCTGGGTACCTGAGATAAGGGGACAGCACATTCTGGTCAGCATAATTAACATCCAGGGATGTTCTCGTGCGCTTCGAATTGTTTTTTTGTGCAGCTCCATTACATCGAATGATGAAACCTATGTCTGAGACTAGAATAGGTAATCGCGAGGTGTCTGGATCTGATTGTGCTTCAGGAGTGGGATACATTTCGGTTATTGGTAAGTTCTTTGAGGTGATTCAAAAGTGAAAAGTCTTTGGCTCCTGCGGGGGCCAAAGACTTTTTACATTTGGATCATCTCAAAACATTGTCAAAATCTGCCAAACATCAATATGATGGTAAATTGTTTGTAAGAAGTAGATAAGGAGCATCACTAGAGAAACTAAATGGGATGCCAGAGGATAGGTTTTGATGAAACTGGACATTACTCTAGTATTGAGGCCAACATATGAACTTTTACTCAGTTGTTGGTTAAAACGAGGCCAACCGTTTCCCGTTAAGAATTAAGGTTTCAAAAGTGTAGACTATGTGACCTGGTGAGAACAAGATGGTTGGGCTGGTAAAGGTGTCACGAGAAAGTTATGGTTGAAGGCTCCTCACAACGCGTAGTCCAGGGGAATGCTTTCATTCATTAGTTTTACCGCATCAGAAGCTTTGAGATATGCAATACATGCTCCCTCAAAAGAAGGGAGGTTGGAAAGAATGCCCACCTCAACTGAGGGTTTATTCAGTACTTTACTGTAACAGGTGAGGAGTAAATGTGACTAGACTGTTAGGCACGATGGAAATACAGGCGAAAATGATATCCAGTTCAGCAGTGACTAGACACAGTAGACAACAAAATGAGGGGGGAAAGTGGGAAGAAACTTCCTGTGCACAAGTTTATTTGACTAGGTGACGATAAGCTTCAGGCGTCATGGCCAAAAAGGATCGAGTTCGAGTTAACCTCATTGTCCGCGATGGAGAGGAAGTGAGTTCATTCTAATCAAGCTTTTGGTGAACGAGTTTTGGACGATTTCAATCAAAGCGGGAAATATTTTTGTCATTTTAGATGGAGAGCAGCATCTGGGAAGTGGCCCAGGAGCCCTATATGGTGAAGCTGTTATCTTTCAGGTTAAAGCTGCGACAGATCAGACATAATAACCGTCCTGCTTTGGCTATTTGATAGGACACCTGTTAGAAGAATTCGAAAGTAGGCGAGTAGGGCAGGCATAAGTCCCACACTAAGGAAGAGATGGGAATTGGGTAGCCATCAAGCGGGATGGATACAGGACTTATGGTACATTTATGGACAAGTAGTCAAATTTTGAACGCTGAGAACTGTACATGAGGTGTGTGACCTTGGAGGTCAAAGAAGCTGATTCGTCAAAAATATTTGCTAGTTTGGCTGATAGGTTGCATGGGCCAGACGTACGCATTATCTCAGTATCGTCGGAAAGTTGATACGGAGTGCCATGGTGGGCTGCTGCAAAGATATCGCTCAATTACGTGATGAAAATTAGAGGGCCTGAGACACTTCCCCGAATCATTCCACTTGGTATGGACTTGGATGATGATGGACCTTCTTTGGTTTAAGTTGCTCGGAGCAGAAGGACAAATGATAAGATAACCGGAAAAAAATACGGTCGGTAACACAAATGGGGCCATTTTAGATAGTAGATGTGTGTGTGAGGCCATGTCAAACGCCTTAATCTTATCCAAAAAAAGAATGAAGACTGTTTTTTTACGGTACTGAGAAACTAAAGCTATTAGGAGGCTCATTATCTGGCTTTAAAGAATCCGTGTATGGAGGGGTGTGGGAAACTGTTGTTTAGCAATTACTAAAGAATCTGCTTTTCAGCTATCCGTTCAATCTATTTCAGGACCAGGAATAAAAGAGGGTGGGGTCGGAAAGGACCGAAAGGAGAAATTGGGAAAGGGAAAGCAGCAATTAAGTCGTTATGCCAATGGTGGGTGAACAAAGCAAGAGAAGTGGGAAGAAAAGGGAATACTCCGGGTTAAGACGAGGCTCTTTTATGTGGATTCGAGCGTGCGGGTTTTCCGTGGGAATCATGGGAAAGCAGAATTGATAATTGATAACTGTATATCCTTCGACCGTGGTCAAGAAACATGCACAAGGGAGGATCAGGGAATATAGCAGTATATACCAATGTGAGGTATTCTCGATTTTTAAATTCAGGGAGCACACGGTAACCCAAATAAAGCAGTGTGATGGTGTAGTGTTTGAGTGAACTAAAGTGCTGACGGTTAACCCGGGAGCTATAAACCGGTCTCGAATTCGGGGAGGGCGGTGTGGACAGCTGTACAAATGTGGGAATGTTTGTATAAGCGATACTGGAGAATGTTAAAAAGTGCAGTGATTGCAAGGACTAGTAAAGTGACAGGATTCGGATATCACAACTTGGACAGTAATACACGATATGCCTAATGGGTGCCGAAAACTGGCTGAGACGAGTCGCTTTGTCCAAAACGGATGCGAGGGTGTACCAACTGGATATTTGGGCGGTCATTAATGAGTAAACGGGCGGGAGAGTTACCAGAAGACGAGATTAAAAGTAAAGCCAGCATGGGGTTTCCAACGTGTGGTCAGAGATGCGAGCGAAATATGGAAGATTGATACAGCTTTGGGTAACTAATCGTGGGGGGAGTCTGTGAAATAAATGCAAGCGAGCCAGATGTGATAATAAGAAAGACCTTTTGTGTGGGTGATTTCAGTGTCACATGGAAATTCACAAGAAGGCAAAATCTTCGCAAGGAAAGCAGTGAACTTTCGAAGAGCATGAACTGTGTACGGACGCAGAACCGACTTTGAGAGGAGCTGTCGAAGAAGCAGACTAGTGGAGACAAACGCTACTCATGCGGCCAGGCAAAGTTGGAAGAGTGCAAAGATAAATTTCATTGTATACGTGATAAAAAGATTTATTAACTACACTCTGGTTGGCTACAGATGGCTGTTGTTCTGTTTCATAAAGACCTTGGTTGCAGGTGATGTCAGGCAGAATGTTAAGGCTAGCAGACAAAAACTGGCTAGTTTGATGAAGTAGGACGATTAGGCTGGGAACGCAGCAGCGAGCGCTGGGTTCCGGTCATTGGTTTCGTGCTGCTACGCGCAATGGATTGAGCTGTTGGAATGGAGTACTGGAAATAGATGTTGAACGCGTGTGGGGTTATGATTAGTGTTAGGAATCAGCTCTGCGATCCGATGAGACTTTCGTGAGTGTTCGTTACTCCGGTTGTAGGATTGTGATCACTGGTCAGCCGTGTACGGTGCTCCATATTGCATCAGTCGGCGAAAGCATAGGTTTAAAACATTGTCAGTCCGATCGATCAGATCGTTTAGCCTTTACGGTAATCCGGGGGTAACATCGAGTTGGCCGATGGCTACCCAAGTAACCAGTGAGATCTGAAAGAGATCAGGAGTGCGGCAGCCTGGAGAGTGTTTCAGCTGTGGGTTCTCGTTATCGTTTTGACGAAACCCAGACAATGAAGATTTTGTTATCTGAACATTTGGTTGTCTTCCGGCTAGTGGGCCGGTCTATTGGGGATCCCTGGACGGGGACTGGTAGTTTTCTGGGGTATTTGGGTGATAACAGAGGTCCAGAGAGATATCCGGTGGAGGCCTTGCCGGGGTTCAAGATAGTTTAGTTGGTAAGTGGTGTATGAGGAGAGGGGTCCATGTGGGAACCAGGAATAAAACAATAATGGAGGGTATGATCCGGAAGAAGAATGGTAAAATAGGAAGATAGTAGTCTGGTCGGTCCACCAGCCGTGGGCGAGGACGGCAGATATGATGAAGAGGGAAGGAAATGCTCAATTTCGGGGTGAGGCTTTTTCATGTGGAAGCAAACGTGCTGGTATTCCATGGGGTCATGAGAAATCAGAGGCTTATGGATTCCGGCTGGAAAGGGGTCTTAAATTACCACCAGCACATGCGCAGAGCAGTAATGGTTAGTTACTGAATAATAGTAACGCACGCAACAAGACTCCAGTATACGAGAAAAGCGCAAGGAAAGCTGGGTGAGATCACTGAGTTCTAACCTGAGAAAGAAAAACTAAGTGAAGGTGAGCGCCTATCAATAAAGGATAAAGCGGTTACTTTAAGAGAGCTGGTGCCAGTAGGCATTTTGTTTGAGTATGTGGGTCAACAGCGTAGCACAGAAGTTATCTCTGTCTTTTGCCATCGCTACTGATGCGTGGGTTCGAGGAGCACACAGAAAGGTGAAGTTGTAGATGATCAGCCATATAAGTGCGTTTATAACGCTTCTCTTTCCGTCAACCAGTACAAGTGAGATTTAGCCCATATCTGTGAACCGTAGGCGTATCAATACCGGAGTGTCGACAGAGCAGAGGCCACATAGTATAACTATTCCAACGGTGTATTTACTACTGTTTTAGACATCAGCATGCTGGCAAGGGTTTTGCAGGGAACACAAAGTGGTTGAAACCGAGCACGGCGGCTTGGGCAAGCGTATGTGGAGAGCTCGGGCGGAGTGCTATCACCCCGCACTGGTTCAGACAAAAAGAAGTGAGGGCTTACTCAGAGGCCTGGGATTTCGCATCTGCAGGGCCGGGTCTAGGCTCTTATCAAAAGGGGACAGAGAGCATTAGGCCAAGGTTTTCCCAGCCGGAATTCTTTTTTCGTTCCATTCTTTAAAGAGGAATGGGAGATCAAGTTTACGCCCCAGGGTGATCTTCCAATTTCTCCTTGGCCCGCCCTTATTTACACCTGGCCCACTGGGTCAGAGACTGATAAGGATGGCTGCTTCCTCTTGTTGTGAGACCGCCACAGACCGAATGCCATGACCTTCAAAGGTGGTGCTGCCACAAGTCGTGAAAGACAAAGACGGAGGATGGAACGAACACTCAGATAACGGCAAAATTCGTGAGACTGTCACTTGACCGCTTGCTTCTGCCAGTGACAGAGTCAGACGGGTTTCAGTGTATATTCGAGTCATCTGGTGACTGCAGTGCCGATTATGATATGTTGGGTAACTTTGCGGGCGTGACGACGTTGGTGAAAAATTATCAACACTGGCCACTAGATATTGTCTAAGCTTTGGGTGACTGGCACAGCTAAACCAATGAGCTTCAGCCAAAGGTCGCACACTGAAGATGAGAACTGAACAGTTGTAAACATCTAGTATTCAGCAGACCAAGCACCATGCATAACAGTTAGCCAACCTCAGATGACCTCTACCGGGTTGTCATTGTTATAACAGAGCTTTCATCTGGTTTTTAATTGCGGGCGAAATACACGTATGCAAATTATAATGTAAAATGGTGCAATCTGATGAGCAGGGAGAATGAAAGTGTGTAGCACATACAAGAAAGATTATATATATATATATATATATATATATATATATATATATATATATATATATATATATATATATATATATATATATATATATATATATATATATATATATATATATATATATATATATATACGTGGGCGTGATTATCAGACTGGTCGTGCGAAGGGGGTCGGACGCAAAACCTAGGACTCATTGTGGTCTACTAATCAAGACAGTCTTCATGTGCCTCATCTATGTTACTGTTATTGCGGGTCATGCAGATTAGAGAAGATGCATCTAGGGTTCTGCTGAGCGCTCCTTTGAATTGTTCTAGGATACGACACGATCGCACTGAGTCAGGAAGATTATTTCAGAGGCTGGGATAGAACACCGAAGACAATCTAGGTCTGATTGAGAGCTTGGGTTGGGGAGCTGTAATGGTGAATTTTCTGTGACGGAGGGAGTAAGGAGCCTTACTGTAGAGAAGCCAAGTGGTCATCAGGTGAGTGGGCCTTTGAATGCACGAGGCTGAAGCAAAATGAAGTATTTAACATGATAACACTTAACGGTAGAATTTCAGCTCCTGGTTCTGTAGTTCAGGTTGGAAGTGGTGCCGAGTAATTCTTTGTAAAGAAGCGTTGCACTTCCTCCGTATTGACCCGGTCGGCCTTTCGCACCGAGGTATAAAACCAGGAGGCAGGATTCCAGCGGCGACCTGGCTTGTGTCTCGAATATCAAGAGGTTGCTGTCCTGAGCAAGATATGTTCTGAGGATAGGTGCGATCATTCATCTTGCCTTGCCAACTTGGGTCAATGCTTGTTCATGGAAGAGAAAGGAACATGAACAATGCTTGTCCAGATCGCTTGCCACGTGAGCAGTGGGAATCGGCAGACCATTTATTGTGAGGGAGCCAGGTGGAATGAGGCATTTGTAAGACAGGAGAGAGCTTTTGGCTGCCGAAAAATCTATCAGCAACTGAGTACACCATCCATCAAGAGAATTCAAGTCTGACAGAATATCACTGACAGCTGAGTGTATGGCGTTCGCCTCAAAAGTATAGACTAGTTTCGTGGTCAGCAAAGAGGAATGTCGTGCCATGACGCACCACTTGGAAGACGTCATTTATGTACATAAGAAATAAGAGAGGACCCAGAACGCTACCCCGTACAACCCCGCTAGTAATTCATTTGGGCCGCGAGGATGTTCCATTGGGGATGACTGTTTGAGAACGTTCGGAGAGGTAAGATGATAGCCAAGACAGAAGAAGGTCAGTGACTCCGCAGTATTTGATCTCTGGCAGTAAGCGAGCATGAGACACGGTCGAACGCTTTAGTCATATCGAGGAAGATGATGTCGATTGACTAGTTGCTGTCTGCTTTAGAAGTGATTATATTGGAGAAGTCCATCTGACACGTGAGGCACGAACGGGACTTTAAGAACCCACGCTGAGCTGGGTTGATAAGATTCTAAGAAGCCAGATATTGCAAGCCGGTCCTTTAATGTCCTCTCCATGAGCTTAGAAACGATCAAAGTGTGGTTTATGGGACAATAGTTCCCCGGATCATACAAAGGCCTATTTTTGTGTTATGGAATTATTCAGAACATTTTCCACTGAGCCGGGTAGATTCCGGACGACACAGATAATGTAAGGAGTTTCAGACAAAGGAGCTCTAGGTCGGGTCTCCCAAATCGAAGTGGGACAGGTGGAAGGACTTCAGGCCCTGGATGATAGGAAGGTATATTGCTGGCTAGGAATTTCCTGATTTTGGCCGTGGTAAATGTTGTGGTTGACATCGCGTCCTGCGTAAGAATCGGATAGTAAAATGGCGAAGGGGTTAGTGTCCGTACTAGGAGCTGAGGCCAAATAGTATTTGAAAGTCTCAGCCATATCTTCTGGCGAGTCAAGGTGGGTGCCAATTTGGATAAGGAATGGGATACTGTCTTCATTACTGTGCGAGTTGCGAGGTTTTAGCAGCCTTGGGAGGAACTTCACATTATGAGGCTGTTGTAATGCAGTCTTTTATTGATTTGTGAGCTTATTCTCGGTTGTCGGTTAGAGGTCACAGCTGAATCGCCCTAGAGTGTCAGAGAGAAATCTCGATTCCTGAGGATCGGGTTCTGGAGCTTGCATATCCTTTGTTGAAGTCCGTCAATTTTGGTAGTCTTGGCTGTAATATGCTTAGCTGTTGAGGTAAGGCAACTTATGGAGAAAAGCAACTTGACATAGAACGAGTCAGCTGCTTTTGCGGATCGGATGTGAGGAAGAATTCGAGCTAGTCAATGCCCCGCAGTGAGGTAGGCAACTGGGCCTAGTTAGTCAGTTTATAGGTGTTTTGGTTTTGGATTCCAACAAATTCAGGAAGGCATGATCCTTGCTTAGCAGTGAAGCGACATGTAACCATTTCGTGGTCACTACCGCAAGGTTTTGTGTGACGGAGACGTCCACGTTTGGGAGGCCATGAGTGAACACCAAGTCGATGATATTTTTATGCTCTGTTTGAGTGGAGACATGCTGTGTCCATCCTGCGGTGTAGGTGTCCAGAAAGAAATTGGACAAATGAGAGGGGACAGTCGCTGTTTTCCAACAAATACCCGGAGTGGTAAAGTCCCTGCTATGATCTTTGGACCTAAAGATAATGTAGAACTGTGCTCGAAAGCTCCAATGATATGCGGGAAATCGGAGTAGCTAGAAGCAGGTGCTCGGTAGACGCACCCAATGTGCAACACGTTCCCAGCACTTAAGACGGAGAGCCAGAGAGTCGGGAAGGCAGTCAAGCACTAGGTGATGGAGATGTACGGCAGTAAATTTGTGTTTATTGAATGCAAGACAACCACAGCCTCGGCCGTTCACTCTGCTTATTCGAAAGGAGTAATAGCCTATCAACGAGACAACGTCAGTTGGGATGTGATCGGCTAACCGTGTTTCTGTAACCAGAACAATGTCAAATGTAGAAGCAAGTACAAGTTTCCTCAAGTCATAAATCTTGTTCAACAGCGGACGAGAATCCAGCTGTAGAAGGGAAACTCTGCCTGCATCTTTGAGGTCACAAGGTGCTGTGGCTCTATATGAGGGCAGCAGATGACTATTGGGGCCGAGTAAGCTTCCGGCAGCCGGGTCAACGACCAGGAGAGTGTCAACAGGGAAAGTAGCAACTGGGCTTGGGAGATCAGCAGGTGGGTGACATAGTGTTGTTTGTGGGGCATGGTGTAATCGCCTATATAGGACGCCTGATTGAAGGGTGTCAAGTCCATGGAAACATCAGAAGGTTGACTGCCGCATGATGCTTTTTGGGTGAGACAATCTGGAAGGCTAATGAGGAGCATCCTTGGATCCGGCGGCGGGTGACTAGCTCCGGGTAAACGATCAAGAGAGATACAAAGACGGTGTCTAATGGAGCTCTTGGAGGGAAACCCTAATAAAACCGGGGGAATGTTATCAGTGGCGACAGTGGGTCGATATGGGGCGAAAACTTTCACTAGGAATACCGCTGGCGACCGATAAATACTCACGAAGTTCAGTAGAGATTATTACTGGATGGTGAGATGATTTGGTTATGCGGAACCATAGATCTGGAGGAGGGTATGGTGACTCTAGGTGGGACCTTCGAGGCAAATCACGCATAAATCGGTGGAGAGTTTATAGGTGTGCTAGGGGGTTAGTATGTAGGTGGGGCAGAGGTGGAAGGGCAACCATGGTTATGATAGCTGCCTAGTGAGGGGAGCAACCAATGGCAGGGTAAGTGGGATTGGAGTAAGACGGGAATAGCGCTATGGGTGGAATTTCTTGAGGTGACAGGCACCTCACAGGGCTCTAAGGAAAGAGTGTGAATGGGTGGAGTACTGGCGAAAGGGCTGCTGATGAAAGAGGCTTTAGTATGAAGAGTCACTTGCCACAGCGTGCAGTGGGTCCAGCGTATAACTTGGCGATGTTGGGTGGCGACGGAGCAGAGGATGTTGAAGTTACGCAGTGGTAAGATGAGGCATGCCACGGGTCAGGAAAGGGTCAGGCTCTGGCCACATATTATGGTACCGGTTGGCATCCATGTTGGTAACCCGTTCTGCGTGATTTGGGTTTGGTAGAGCTAGCGATGGAGGCGGTAAACGCAGTGGAAAGTTTGTGATGTGTTACTGCTCTTGTAGGCTCGATGGTGGCTGCCTCTGAGTTGACGGATGTGGCATGTAGCATTTTGGCACGCGGAACTCCGTGGGACCAAATAGATGCGCTAATGGACTAGCGCCGGGGTAGCAATGCGGTTTCGTATGTACGGCCGTGGAGAAGAGGGGATGGGTAATATGCCGGTTAGCTAGAGCGCGAGAGGTCATGGGTCGACTGTGGATTGGAGGTGGGGGCGCGATGATGTCAGTGCAGAGTGGCTCTTGGCCATTAGGAGCAACAGCTGACGGGGGTGTCGTTATGACCTGAGGACTAGAAGGCAGAGTTGCAGCTGGCTTTTTGGAGTGGGGTGGCTTTTTGGAATCTGGAGATTGGTTAGCTCGTTTGGCGGATGAAACTGAGCCTGAATGACTGCTAGCTGAGAGGAGGGGCTGTGTTGCTCGTCTGTTGGTAGGCAGTGGTGCAGACTGAGGTGCTACACGGACCCTTTTTGGGGGACATTGTGGTGTAGGAGAAGAACGGGACAAATCTGCACAAGTCACCTGGGGTGGCGACGAGTTTTGATGATGTGAAATTATTCAGGGTGGCACTCGGTCAGAGGATAGTGGGAGTACTCAGTTGCCGGAAGTCCATGTAAGGACCTCCCTCTGGAGTGGGGTTTTGTCAGAAGTAACTTCTGTATTCCTAAATGAGGTGGACTTTGCGATAGAACCTCTCTTTCTAACGAGTTCCACGGCAGCGCTCTCTTTCAGGAATTGAAGCAGTAGCGGGAGTACATTTTGATTTGATCATTTAATGATTCTTTTACAGTAGCATACAGAAGCCAGGCGGAATGGAGTTCTACGGTACTACTTGCTTTTGCGTAGGTTGGTGAGTACTGGTTTTTGAAGAGTATTTGTGGCTCGAGTTTACGGAAGAGCGCACAAAAATGGACAAATAGACGGCTGAGTTAGCCTATTACAAGAGAATGAAGTAAGGGTGAGCAACTAATATCAGAGAAAAAGGGAGTTTTTTAGAGGAGCTTGTGTCAGTGAGAATTTTGGTTATGCACTTGAGTCAACACCGGAGCAGACAAACCACCGCTGAAATTGGACGATATTATTAGTATTCGAGCTCTAGGAGGTCACATAGAGAGTGAAATTATGAATGGTAAAATATGGTGCAATGAGTACTTTCTTCTTTTAAAAGCCAATGCAGGAAGGGCTTAGTCCATAGGTGTGAACCGTAAAAGTATCTGTGCCGGAGTACCGTCAAAGCAGAGGCCGTGTTTTAGCCACTGCAATAGGCATCGGCAAGCTAGTTTAGAGCTGCACAGGGAACCCAAAAAGGAGGAAACTGGGAGAGACGGGGTCGGTTATCATATGTGGAGACCTCGAAGGGCGTGCCGCCGCCCCTCACAGGCTTAGACAAAAGGACAGAAGACTTGCCAAAGTTCTCGGGGATTCCCGTATGCAGGGTCGGTCCCGGGCTGCTATCGAAAATCCATCTGTCGATGAAGTAGGAAGAGAGCATCAGCCGAGGGCCTTGCCAGCCGGAAATGTATTTTTGTCTTTTTTTCTCAGAGGAGCATTAGAGCAGATTTACACCCCGGGGTAAGCTTGACTTTCCTCCTTCACCCGCCTTTCTTTTCACGCGGTCAACTGGGTCCGAGCCAATAGGGTTGACAACTCCCCCTTATAACGAGGCTGCCACAGACCGGAGGTCATAACCTTCTGGGGTACGGCAGCCGCAAGCTGTGAAAGGAAAGAACAGAGGATGGAACAAACACTCAACTAATGACAGCATTCCTGGGGCTATCACCTGACCGTCAGCCTCCGCCAATAACGGATTAGGAAGGGGTTCCATTATGTATGCGAGCCATCTGATGATTGCACTACCTGTTAGGGTATGCAGAGCAACCTAACAAGCATGACAACGTTAGTGAAAAGTATCACCACGAATTTTGCGGGGGTTGACCGCCGACTAATTCTGCAGCAGTGGGCGACTGGTGCAGATATATCAATGAGTTTCGGCCTAATTCCGCAAGCTGAAGATGAAAGCTGACTTGCCGTGAGGAACTTGGGACTCAGTAATCCGAAAACTGATGATCAAACGAGAGGATTAGTTAGGCAAAAATATGGTCATACGTCAGGATGAAACAACTTCTTAACCAGTGGCGAGAGGGTGTTGTGTAAAAAATAAGGCATCGTACGGGGAACAAAATCATAGTGGAGAGCTATTTCAAAACGGTAAGCCCCGAAGCATAAAGATTAATCAGAGTACGGTGAAGTCAAACACATAGGTATTGTTCGAACTGGGCTTTGAACCGGAGTTTTATTTTCCATCTAGGCTAACCATGTGTGAATTATTGTAATATGGAAAAGTCTGTTGAAGGGGGAAAGGAAAGTGAAAAGATGAATATAATGAAGCAAGCAATTAACGGGCATGCCGAGGTTGTGAAAAGAAGCAAAAGGTTCGGCGGAACTGTATGTTTAATGACTACCAGTTTCAGCAAAGCAGATGAAGTTAGAAAGTAGAATTAGCGGACTGAAGATGCATCCGTTCTGGAGGAAATCGTGTAAAAAGATAAAGTAGAAGGGAGAAAATGGAAAAGAAAATTCCGTCATAATTGGGGTTGAGCTTGGTTAATAAAAAGCCCCAGAGGAAGTACCAAGAAGGTGCCTGTCGGACTTCGCGTAAGCGGCGGGATCATATGGGGAGAAGAAAGCAATCGAATGGGTGGGTAACGTCAAATCTGAGAAAAAAAGTGAGCTGCAGTCACGGCACGAAAGACAATAAGGTGCGCAAACAATGAAGTTTAGCAGCAGTCAGAAACCTGATCTAACTTCAAAAGCTTTTTCCTCAACTATGTGTGGACCGATAAGTTGGATCTTGGTTTACTCTGTGTGGTATTCGCTTAAATAGGTCCTACGCGTCTTAGAAAGCCTTATGGAACGCACGTTGTGGAGTAGTTTGTCCGGTAAATTCATTTACCTGGCCAGAAGAAAGTTGGGCCAAAGATCATCTCTGGAAATGCGAACGGTAAATGTGCTGACTATCATTGTGAAAAAATACCGTGAATCCTTCAAATTTCTGAATTGCGGTGCTGAAACAGCCATTCTATTCACAACTACACTGTGGAAGAATATGAGGTTCAGACGCATACGTCTAAGTCAGGGCGGATCTAGTTTCAGGCGTTCACGGCGTTGGCTCTTGGTTAGTGGAGAGAAAAATGCAATAAACTCTTTTGTCATTAGCCTTTGAATATTTTTAGTAGCTACTCCATCCTACTTAGGCTTATTAGAGTAGATCATGAAACAGTATTACAAAAGAGGCTAACGTGCTTTCTGCGGGTATTGAGTTGGCTTCCCGGAAAGCAGAAGTTTTCATGAAGCAGGCCTGTAAGCCTTTCAGTATTCACAATGTGAGTGATGGTGTGCTCCGAGGCGAAAGTGGCTGAATACAGTAAGTCTAAATCTCTTAATGACTGGCTAACGTAAGTTTTGATGACCGTCAATAATTAATGTACCTGAGGAAGACACACACTTGAAGTTATGAATACCGTATTTCTCATGGAAAACCTTCACTGATGAGCTGGCGCACCAAGAACCAAGAGCTGTTAGATCTTGCAATTCATCACTGATAACCCCAATAAACATTGTGGAATCAAAATTATATGGGATGTTTGTGTCGTCCGCGAAGAGGTGGAGACTGCAGTAGCAAAGACATTAAAAAAATGATTAACTTGTAAGAGAAAGTGTGGCGGGCCAAAATGCTGCCTTCCATGACACCGCTGGTGACAGGTTTGGGTTTGGAGACGGGTCCATTTATCTGAACCAACCCAGTACCGAGTCAGTGATGCCATAAGATTCGGCTTGTGACAGAAGTCCAGTGTGTGAGACTTGGTCAAAAGCCTCCTTAACTGAGAAGATAATAATCATGGACTTGTCCTTGTCAGGAGCTTCCGTGACCGAGTTCAAGAAGTTAACTTGAAAAACGGAGCACGAAAGGTTTTCAGGGGTCCGCTTTGGCCCATGCTAAGCAAATTGTTCGTCGGAGGGTGGGCCATTATCTTATTTTTGGCGAGATTCTTAATGGTTCACGAGATAGTTGGTGTATGACAGGTGGGACGATAATTTTCAAAATCATATAATGAGCATTTTTTCTGCATGAAGATCAGTGTAAAGGTTTTCCGTTGAATGGGTAACGAGCAAATAAAATGGATGGGTTGAATATATTGGATGGACCGACAGGGATGTCCGGACTCCGCAGAGTGAAATCAGCTTGGGGAATACGGCCCAAGCCTGGGCAGCGAGATGGTTTCACAGAGACCGGAGGTGAAGACATGTCATCGGGGTGAGTCGAAACTTTAGATACAGTCCGCTAGGTAAGAGTGCAGAGTGTACTCCAGAAGTGGGTACAGTAAAATGCAGCCCTGAAACAAAAGATGCGCTGAAAGCTTCAGTCATGGGATGGGAGCTATAGACAGTGGTGGAAAGTATAATCTCGAGTGGTTGGGAGTTTGTTGATTTTATCAGCTTGCTCAGAGTTTCCGCCCTCTTGGGTTGGCACAGAGCCTTTGGCTTTTGCCGAGTAAGCATGAGTTCACTTAATAATAATAATAATGGTTTAGTTCGGAGACGCCCGAGGCATGCCAGGTGTATGATCAACTGTTTACAAGTGATGGAATAAACAGACAAACCCATGAAAATGTGAAAATTTACAAGACAGGAGTTGGAAAAACGGATTAAGAATGGGGAGTAAAGTGGCATGAAAGTGGGCAAGTGTATGCACACCAAAAGAAATGTACTAGGTTTGAATGGACCGACCGACGGATTCAAATGGACCCCCGGTGAGTTCGAAAAGTCAAGGTCAAGTGGGGGGTTCGGCGGTAAGGATGAACGAACCTACCACTTTTACGTATGAACTGTTTTCGCGCCGGAAGTTTCAGCTAGAAAAATGCGTGACCTTGATAATAAATAGCCAGTAATATACTGAGAAAGACATTGACTTGGGGAAAAATGTGCCGTTAAGAGTAGTTCAATGGCACATCTGTCACAAAAATTTGATTGGAGTTTGAAAACTTTCAATCCCCTCAAGAATTTCCAAGAATTATATAATTTTCTCTTTCCCTTCAAATTTTGGATGGTAGTTTAATTCTTGACTTTCGGATTTGGCTAACCAGTATAAAGATATCTGAAGGCTGACTTATATACATGAGAAAGGCTAGAAATCAGCATAAGAAACTGTAATAACGGGAGACGATGAAGAAAAAGTGAGATTCGCTGCGGGGATTAGGTAGCAACGAAGCTTTGGCACTCTGCAATGGATGGTCGGCGAACAGGGCACGAAGCTCATTGCAAAAGAGGGGGCGAGCAAGGTAGGAAGTAAAAAGTGAATCAGGTAAAAAAATAGTTCATAGGAATTGGACACAGTAAATGTGGGTTATGGCTGTAGAAGGAATGGATGCGTATCATGGCGGTGCGCAGGATGATAGCAAGAGAGGTGGCCTTTGAGGAACTACAAGATACTGAGCGAATGCATATACACATGTGCGGTTGTTTATATGTATGTATATACATATAAGAGAAGCCCGATCGATAACAATGGAGTCCTAGAAAGAAATTATCAGTTATTAGGAAGGGCGGGTTAGGTTAAGTCGAATGTTTGTAGAATTAACTTTGGAATATCGTGGTGAATTACCCTCACGACAGGTGAACTTGGCAGATCAACAAAGAGAGCGAAGAATGCGGAAGCACAGAAAAGAGGACGACTGAGGAGCAGTTCAAAAAAAGGAGGAGAAGAAGAAAAGTATTGAAGAGAACAGGTAAGAATGGATCTAATAATCTGATTTATGTAGGTGAGACATGTGGCGTCGGTCAAGAATGGCAGGAGCACTAATAAATGGGCTTGCATTATTCATCAAGAAGATGGTGGCGATGGAGATGGCTAAGCAGCGCAGAGCGATTGTGTACACAAAGTAGAGAAATTTATCTGGGAGGTGAAACTCTCCGTGGTGCGCGATGCAGCAACAGTGACAGCAAGCAGCGTGGGAGAGAAATGAGCGAAAGGGGTACCAGAGGGTAGTAACGGAGCTGTGAATGAAAACCACGACGAAACAGTTATTTTACATTAGGTGGCAAGTGAAAAAGCGGAAAGGTCCAAAAGGCAGTCATAAGATGCCCGTGGCAAACAATAGGCAAAACAGGAGATGGGAGCACGGGCCGATAAAGAAGGTGAGACGTAACCAGTAAGATCATCTCATTGCAGGTGGAACACGAAAAATGCAGAGAGGAAAGAGGCACCGGGACAGGTGAACCGGTGGACGAACATAACGCATGAACAATGGATGCGCGTAGGAGTCGGGGACATGGAAATTGGTAGCTGCGTGCATGCCGGCAATTGTGGATGCAACTGGACGTTACCAGTCGGAGCACTGCCAAGTGGAAGGATCCACAGAGGAATCGCGGAGCCAGACAAAGAAAATAGGGTGATAGTGACTGGATAATTAATGTGGCTGTGAGAGTTGCAGAGTTTGGAGCGGCAGTTCTAATATGAGAATTGGTCGTGGGTGCGGGTGGGGCTGGTGTGTAATGGCATTAGTCATAAGAAGGGAGAATGACGAAGGGTTTGACATAACGGTAGGCAGTGAGGCGTAAGAATGCGATCAATGGGCTTTATAGGCCTAGGGTGATACCAAATGAATAGATACTACAAGCAGGCAACCCCGACACTGGTGAAGAAATGAAATATTGGCGGTCGTAGGCAGAGTAAAGTGGTTAGGACGATGGTGATGTGCAATGAGAGGTAACACAGTGAGAGTCGATGGGAGAAAGAACAGAATGGGTAGGCGTACATGCCACAGAAGAACGAAAAAATGGATATGATAGGATCGATAGGTGGGCGTACAGTGGCGAACAAGGATGGTTGGAGCATGCGGTCTGCAGCTGATAGCATTAGAGCGTGCGATCCGCAACCGGTGCTAATGGGCGGGACAGGCCATGCTCTAGACACCCAACCTAAAATCACCTCGGAATGAGCAGAGTGAGTGTGATCCACCAGCCTCGTTGTGCTCGCACATCGTTGCAGACGACCTGCATGCCCAATGTGCGCCGGCCAAAGCGGTCGATCTGACCGCGCCCCGCACCGTTGGGAATGGCACCAATGTTTATTGATGTTCATGCTTGTTAGGCGGGGTTCAGCTCTGAAAGTATGAGATATAAGTTCGGCGGTCAGATGTTCAGAGGACGAAGCCAGCGGCTAATAATCGACCAAATGGCGGCGTTATCCAGACGCGTATACCAACATTGAGGGTAAAATTCACGTAAAGAGAGAACTAGAAAAGAAGAGCAGATAAAAAGAACAGTCAGGGTGTGCCCCTGCTGTGGATCAACCTTTGATGGAGGCATATAAATACCAGTAAAGGATGAGGCATAATGGTGACAAAAACTACGGGGTAAGTGGAAGCAAAGTGGTTGAAATTAGTGGCATTTCAATTTGTTTGCTTCGTTAAGGAAATGAACATAGGTAGTTTATCGTTGAGAACTCAGTTAGTTAGATGAAACTGTCTATCGTCGATTGTGTCCTTAATTGAAAGGAGCAGGGTCGGCGAAGGAGTTGGTCTTAGAAGTCGAGCCCCCTCTCGTAAGCTATATCTTCTGCAATGCTCATATTAGATAACTGGAGCGCACGGGTGACGCTGAGATATGGGATGAGTGCCGACAGAAATTGGGATTTGGCTTGTGGAGCCCGAATGGTGATGGGCAACTTGTTCCAGACTTTGGAGTAGACAAGAAGAGAAAAGCGTGACCGTATGGCCGACTTAGCTATACTGAAAGGGACAGTAAAAGGCCTGTGCCGAAGTGAGTAGGGGCTTCACGGGAGAAGCTAACTGGGTCGAAGGAAAAAGACCGGTTATAGAGCAGGTTTTACAAAAAGACTAAGTTTAGTCTTAAGCGGCGGAGCCGGATTGGGTCAAGATTCAGATTTCGGAGTCGTTCTCAATAGCTTAAAGACGTGGACCAACCGAGTAGTTGTTTGGTGAAACGCCTTTGTATGCTTTCAATCGCAACTCTGTCGAACTTCGTCATGTTATAAAGTACTATTGGACAGTATTCGAGCAAAGGCCTGACGTGTGATTTGTAGATGCTGATGATGCTGTCCCGGAGACGAAAGGACCGGAAGAGAAGGGCCACACTTCTAGCCTTGGCTGCTTGGATGGCGGCGTGCTCAGAAAAGTTGAGGGAGTAGGAATAGTTGAGGCCCAAATCGCGGATGGTACGTCGACTGGCTATTGGGGACCCACCAAGAGTCAAGGATCCAAGGGGCAATTGAAACTTGTAGGTTGGGACCTCGCACCTATCAGGGGAAAACCTGATCCTTCAGGTGTGGCACCAGCGGTCAGGTGCAGCGAGGTCAGCGGAAATGTTGCAAAGAGTAGGGGTAGCATCATTAGAATAGGAAGGGTAAACTATTTTTATATCGTCTGCAAATAAGAATGGAGTGCCGTGGTGTACTAGATCCCATGCGTCAATAATGTACATCGGAAATAGGAGAGGACCCAGCACGCTTCCCTGTATAACGCCACTTGTAACAGGTTTCGGTTTAGAAGTACGTCCACTGGTGAGGACCGCTTGCTGACGATGAGCGAGATAAGATTTCAGCCAAGAAAGCAGCGGGTCAGCAATGCCGAATGGACGCAATTTGGAGATAAGATGCAGGTGTGGAAAGCGGTCGAAAGCCTTCGACGGATCTAGGTTGAAAATTACCAATGCCTGCCCGCTATCAACAGCCTTGGTGACTGGGTTAAAGAAGTCAAACTGACATATGGTGCAAGATCGCGATTTGAGGAACCCGTGCTGCCTATCACTAAGAAGGTTTGGAGCGAGAAGATGGGTGGTAACGCGATCTTTGATAATCGTTTCCATTATTCTGGAAATGATGGGAGTATGGTTGATGGAACGGTAATTAGCGAGTTCGTGGACAGGTCTTATTTTGTGTCGTGGAATGATGACTGAACGCTTTTAGTTTGACGGTATCAAACTAAATTTGAGTGGCCAAGTGAATGGGTTCAGTAATAGAAGTGGAAGGTCCGATCCACCGTTAATGATTGCAGCTGGGGGCAACCCGTCTGGTCCGGGATGGGCAGATGCTATATAGCGTGAAATGAGCCTGGAAATAACGTTTACTTCAATGGTTAGGGTAGATAGGGAGGAGCTGGTAATAGCCAGAGGATTTGGGGGTGCTGCCTCTGAGGCGGGGTCCATGGAATTGGCGAAGTAATGGTTGAAAGCCTCAGCGATATCAGAAGGGGATGTAGCCGAAGTTTTATTCGTTAACACAACGTATTGGATCGTAGTATCTGCTGCTGAATTCCTAGATTTGTGTAGGGGTGATAGTTTCAATGCTTTATTGGGATGCTTTAGGGCTTTGGCTTCTTCGTAGCCAAGCTGCTTTTCCTTTAGGTCTCAGATAATATCAGTAAGACGCATTAGTCTCAAGAGAAGAGAGGAGTCGTGGTTTTGGAGTAAAGTCTTCGCATCTTAAGGTACTTTTGTTGGAAGGAGGCAAGTTTGGACTTCCTAAGGGAGGAGTTTCGGGATATTGGGCTAAGTTTCAGGAGGCAGTTTCCCATGTTAAGGTAAAAGTGATCAGCCGCTTTTTGGGGGTCAGCCGTTAGAAAAAAACTGCTCTAATCTTGGTTACGGATGAGATTGGGCAGAGGGTTCCAATTTAAACGGACGGAATTGTTGACTGGGATCAGATAGTCTGATGGATAAGGATGGAATGAAAGATTACCGGCCATTATCTTATGGTCGCTACCCGGAAATTTATTCAGAACGGAAACCGAAAAGTGGGTAGTGCTGTGGGTGTATAAGATCTATAAGATCTAGGATGTTGGCGTTCCTAGTAGAGGTTTTAACGTGTTGCACCCAGCCCCCAATGTGAGTATGGGACACAAAGTCTATTAAGTTGGGAGGTGCCGTGAGGTTTCACCAGGACATTTTAGGACAGTTAAAATCACCGGCTATGATTTTCGCTGCCGAAGGTAGTAGTGAAAGGTAATCAAGGGTTTCAATTAAAGGAGTTAATTCTGTATTAGTAGATGAGGGCGGGCGATAGACACAACCGATGTGCATGACTACGGTTGAGAACCGAATTGTGAGCCATAGAGAATCCGGAATTGAGTCGAGTGTGGTATGTCTGATAGGGACTACTGGAAGGGCATAATGTACGTACACAAGGCACCTACCTTCGCGTCTGTTGATCCTATTTACCCTAAAAACCTTGTACCTTTCAAGCATAATTTTGCTTGTGCTGGTGTGTTCGGTGAGCCAGGTTTCGGTAATAAAGATGATGTCAGGACTGGATGTTATGACAATTTTTTAAGTGATGAAGCTTACTTAAGATGGACCGCGAGTTAAATAAGGTGAATGATAACCCACTCATGTGGAAGTGAGTGTCAGGGTTAGGTAACGTATGGAAGTTGTTGGTCGGAGGAGGTGCACGGTGAGGTGCGTGAGTTGAAGCTATTACCGAAGAGGAAGAAAAACGAGCGTTGGATGCCTCCCCGATGGTTTCTGAATAATCAGCCGCAGACGAACCGAAAATAATCAATTTTGGGTTATTACGAGGTGAAAGAGAAGACCTTAGACGAAGTAGTCCTGCTTCATGTCCTGATTTGTTGGGATCGTTCGATGCTCCAGTGCAGTAATAGAATACGGGGTTATGGGAGGTATTGGCTTTCCCACGTGACAACCTTGGTATTGGTTGATGTTGTATGGTAAGAGCAGGCCTCAGAGGGTAAGGACTAAAACAGTTTGGGGTGACTTCGCCGCCCATCGATGCGGCTTGCCCGGGTGCGGAATGATGGGAATCGACGGTTGGTAGGGGGGTTATATGGAGGTTATTTTGGAAGAAGGTAGTGGTAATACGCAGTGTTAGGTAGTTGGCCTGCAGAATTCGGTGTGCTACCGAAGGTATGAACGACTGGTAGGATGCCGGTATTGGAACGTGGTTCATTAGGGCTAAAAGAGAAGAAAGAGAGTGGGATTGTATGCCACATTGTGGGGCAAATTTACTCGAAGGGTGTTTGTGGATGCATCCCGCGCGCAAAACGACTGTGGTGGGGCAAAACGAAAGTTTTTATACGGTAAAAAACTAACGGGACGAATGGTGAAGGCACGGAAAAGTTAGGAAATGATGGGCCAGGCAGATGCAGCTTTGAATAATAGCTGTGAGGTGCTTTGCGAGCATCGTCCGTATAAATGCTCGAAGATCTGGGATTTTGCTGGGAGGAATTACGGTTTCAGAAACTATCTATCTTGGAACAGAAACTGTAAGTCCTGGCGTTAGTAACATCTCACTAGGGCATCTGTTAGCTTCTAAGCTATGCATGACCTTCGGGGTGTAGCTTGGTGATATAAGGCGGTGGTTGCCTAATGAGCTAAATGTTGAGGCCTTCAGTAGGGATGGAGTGTGGTTTGCCGAATTCTGGATTTGCGGCCATGTGTTACCGTTGGTATCGACACTCTGCATTGGGGGCTGGGTGTAGATCGTTACCAACTTTCGGCTCATGGGCGATAAGTTAGATTGCAGCAGCGAGGTTGTGTCCTTAGGTATGCTACTTCTTGGCAGCTTGTTTACGGGAGTATGCCCTGAAGGCTGACGGGTTTGATTTGAGCGAGAATGACCTGGAAATGGTATGGTGCGGCCCGGCGGATGGGTTTTAGTCGTGGCTATGTGGTGTGGACAAGAACGACCATACGTTGATTTATGTGTCGCCTTGGAAGAGTGATGCATAGTTGTTAGGTCAGGGAGGCTTCGCGATTTAGGTAGCTGCTTCTGATGCACAGAGCTAAGCTGTCTGGCAAGACTCGGTGGATTAGAGTCCCAGGCATTTGCGACACTATTGATGAGCCTAGAGCGCTTGGAGACCGGTGGACTTGGAGAAGGCCCAGGCGTTGCGTCAAGGTCTACATCAGATAGTTGTTGGCTGATAGACGTTGGCTGTATAGATTAGTTTGGGGGAATGACGGGGTTATGTGTCTTTTGGGCGGATTCCTGCCTTGGAAGCTTGCGAGAGTTCAACTTTCTCAGCACTTCTCTTTGTAGTGGCGTTCTGTCGGGTGCTATTCGAATGTTCTTGTATGGCGAATTAATACCAAGAACTGTTTGCTTATGAATAAACTCACTAGTTGTCAGTGAGTCCGGAAATTAGAAAGGTAGGGGGCATAGCGTCGTTGTGTTTGTTTGCGTAGTCCGCTGCTACGGCATATCACACGTTCCATGTTAGCGGCCTTTAGCAAGGTACTGCTGACTATGTTGATTGGGGCTCTATCGGGAATATTAAATACAATGGCTTGATTCGAGTTCCGTATTAGTTTTGAAACCTCTGCGGATATGCTGTCAATGAAGTTACACGTGGCAACTAAGTTACAGTCCGTAGTTACCAAAGAGGGCTCGAGGAGTTGAGCCGGTGGTGTCAAAATTCTGGTGGCTCTGTCAAGAGCTTCAATCTGCGATTCGAGTGAGATAACGTGTTGTAAGAGGCTGTCAATCTTGCTATCTGCTTCATCATGGATGTTCGGTAATGAGACGGGGCATGGCGTAGTGATTGGGAGACGTACAGCTACGCGTGGCAAAATATTACTGGCTGGTCTGCTTCTTTTGGAATTGCGCATTATGACTGCAGGCTTCGGATGACCAGCTAGTTTTATTGAAAATTTATTGACTGCAAAATCCTAGATACGGAACGGAGCTGAAATTCTATAGGAAGTCACCTAGGATGTTTGCAAATAGGGTTGATCAAGTGGTTTCACTGTTTGGATGAACGAGGGTTAGAGTTTTAGCCGAGCAGGAAACGATAACTAAAAGGGTTGATTTAGCAAACAATCGCTAAGTATTTTATAGATGGGCTTGCAAGGGGTGATTTGTGGCAGGTGTAGATCTAGATTTCTTAGTAAAGATTTGGGTTGATTTTTCGCGGTAATAAGTTATGGACCCACAGTGGTGTGTCGCAGTTATTGCCACGGACAATTTGGCGCTTCAGAGTAGATAATTATTGCTACTAGGGGCTAAGTAAAAACAGGCCTACAAGACGGGCGATTGGATTCACTTTGGCTGTCGTGCCATCTGGATATACACCAGAAGCTCCCGGTTTATCGGTGCCAGTGGTCGAACTTTGGAGAGTTCGGATTTCATTCGCGCAGATCAGAGTTCGTCAGGCTAGCATAGCTGTGGTGAAAGCGTTTAAACACCGATTGGGATGAAAATCTGGCTCATCTGCTATCACTTGAGGATCGGGAGAAAGGGAAGGTGTATCCCAATTTCCAGGTCGGATTGCGTGTGGAAGGCTGCTTCAACGAGCTAAGTGGTGGGATCTGGAAGGGGGTTTGGGGGGAAGGCCATTTTTTGGTACGAAGAATGCGCACGAGACTGTTCTATGGTCACATTTTAGGAACCTGTCCCCTGCCGATGCGGTCACCTTATGAAGCCATTGAGAAGGGAGATGTAACGTTATTTTAGTCACACGCACGATTTGCGGACTCGATTCCCGTCCAGCGAATGGAGACACAGAATGATAGCAATTGATGGGTTTCATAGTTATATTGGTTACCCCGTATAAATGACAGGAGATGGGAGACTGAACGAGCTAATGGCCAGAGCTAGTGAGCTGGAGCGCCTCTAGTTGCTTGCGTAGTATGAGCAAGTTTTTTGATGCGATCGGCTTTTCCGGTATCAGGTGGGCTTAAACGAATCGGACTTCAAGCAACCAGTCGATTGAGGGAACCGAGGCTTAACCAAATTCTCGACCTATTGAAAGGCCTGGTCAACGTTTGCTAAGCCATTTGCGTACCTCAAGGGATGCCTGGTGAAGGTTACCCAAATGTCCTGCAGGGCCTCAAGGAAAGGTTGAGGTGCCCGGCCGAAGAAAATTATAATACCGCACCGGTTAACTTGGGTCTGGTAAAGTGAAAGTACTTTGAAGATTGTCTGTAGCTAGAGGGCCTGACACCGGAATTGGCTACTCCTGGGAAGCGGTTATCATTCCCAAGTAAATCTAAGTGAAAATACTTATTCGTAAACAACTCACGCCTAAGCTCTAAGCTCGCAATTGCATTTTATTGAGTTTGGTGTCCGCGAAGCCGTTACATCAGTCCCCCTCCAGAAGGACGACCGAGTGGGAGAACTTCAACCTAAGAGAGCTTCGTGAGTGAGGCTAGATTCCAGCTGAATATCTGCAGCTGGAAGAGGTTTGTGCTCAGCACCCCTAGGCTGATCTAGGGATCACTGGGTCATACACGGCCGCAGAGAAGGCTACTCATGAATGAACTGGTGGGGTGTCCTCTCCCCGTGCTCTCTATCTATAAATCTTAAATGGGGACAGGAACGTGCCAAATCATGTACAAGGCACGTAAATAACTACAAAAATGGTAATGCCCATTGAAGGACACTATTTCTTCTAGTAGGTGGTTGAACGGGTTGAGTCCAGCCACCACTGCTTCTAGAGGTAGCAAAATTCTTGTAACATCGCGGGCTAGGTTGTGATGGCCAACACATTTTTGGAGAGCTAAAACCACCTGCAAGCAACTTGCGATCGACAGGGTAGGCTAAGGCAAATAAGGAGGCGTCAATAATATGTGCAGTTTTGTCCCTGGCTGATTCGAGCGATCGATAAATGCACGAAAACAGAATTTCCCGTGATTGCAGTTTAACTGTTACCCAGAGTGAGTCATCAATCCCGTCACGGACTGGAGGTTTCACTAAAAAGCAAGAAAATACTTCCTTTTACTATATTATGCAATCCCTTCTTGACTATGTATTGTAGAATTACTGAAAGCCTCCTCACCAGAAATGTCAGTCTAAGTTAGGATTGTTTACTTGAAACCACCTTATCGGGATGAGGATGAATTCATAGTTAGATAAAAGAACCCGTGCATGCAAAAGTAGAATCCTTGATGGCAGTGAGCGAAAGCCGAGGGGAAAACGGACACGATTGTTGTGTTTTCTTGTACGGTCGCAACAGGTAGTTGTGTGAACGATGAGGCTGATGGGGATAGGGATGAGGGTGTAAATGATGCTGGTATTGGGGAGGCGGATGCGACATTCCTGGGTATGTAGTTTGAAGGCCAATAGGGGGGGGGGCTTGGTCAGTACGAGAAGGGCCAGTGAAGATTGGGGGAGAGCTGGTTGGAGAGGTAGCACGACCGAGGATAGTGATCCCTGAATTTGGCTGGGAGCATATGGAGTGATCTATATCCGAGAGACCAACCAAGAAGGCAAGGGGAACTTCGTTGAAGATGAAGGAGTAGTCTGAAGCGAAAAACCAGTGAGCGGTGGATCGAAGTTGGAAATATAGTCAGCTATTAGAGAGGGCCCCGGTTTGTGGATGAAATACGAGTTAGTGGATTGGTGGTTATTAGGCCATCAGGAAGGAGGCAAGGAGGACTCAGCTGGGATGGAGCTATGGTATAGGGCCATGTTTTTCCCCGGGGCAGACAAGGAGAAAAACAGGTATTTTATTTCGGTACTGAGTATCCGTGGAACGTACCCCCGGTCGGTTGGGTAAAACGAGATCCCGATTCGAATGGGCAGTTGATGGCTTACTACCGCGGTAGGCAAGTTGCTGGGATACAGAGAAGAACCGCAGTAGAATGAGAGGCGTAAAATAAGGCGTGGTAGCTGACTCCGAATTGGTGGGACCGTGGGTTAGTACAATAAAATTTGTACATGTTGTACTGGAAAATGAGAGGGTTCAGATGGTATTGCCAGAGATAGTGGCGGTATGCCTGGGGGCAAACTTTCGATATGATGGTGTCCCGATGGACAGAATGATAGCAACATCTGAGTAGTTGGTAGAGCCAAGTTGGGGTAGGCTACAGTATACTTCAGATGTTTATTAGGGTGCACAGTCGGACTGCTGACCGGGGGAGCGACGAGTTCCGGTGGGCATGCCGGTGACAAAATGATGGTAGGGTAAAAAAACCGTTCAACGTTTGTGCGACAAGTCCCAGGTCAGTTTCTGACGCAAATCTAGAACGCGGTGATTTCGAAGCACCAGGAATGGGAGAGGAAGCTGTGCTCGATGTCGTTAGGGACGATGTTGTTGCTGATTTGGTAGCACACATTGGGGAGTTGGAAACCATTAACTTCTCGGTTAGTTTGGAAGATAAGCCAGCGCCTGAACGGTGGCTGTGTGTGAGGGTCCAATGTATGACCGGGATATGGGTACACTCTATAGATGATTGTGGAGGTTGGGTTGCACTGAGGAGCCTTTTAAATGGGCACTTAGTAGTAGGTGGCGAACGGGATAAGTCGACATCTGCACTCACCGGAGGTGCCGTGGTCAATGAAGTTGGTGTGAACGTTTCAAATTTGGTGGATTGTTGGGGAGAGTTACGCGGTGGTAGGCTGGAAGGCTGCGATGACCCGGTTTGCCTATTACCGATTTCAGGTCATCTTTCTGTGTTGGGGTCTTGTGGGCGATAATTGTTTTGCTTTTGGACAGGGTGGCTCTGACAATACTCTGTCTTTCTGATGAATTCCATGGCGATGTCTTCCTCACGGAGCTGAAACAGAAGCGGACACGTATATAGCTGTGGCCCTTTTTATTCTTATGCAACGGCACTCGCAATATGGCATATGGCAGGCCAGAAGCAAAGGTTGCCTAATAAAAGAAAGCGAAAGACCATCCGGAACGCCCAAGTCCATAGAACTTTTGGATCCTTTAATTCTTTGGTCGAGTTTGAAAGCAGCCGAGTCCGGGAAGTGACCGTCAGATGTGAATTTCCGACGATGAATGTAGGCGAAGCGGTCAGGGCGGTCAGCACATTATTATCCACGGTAAGTAACTGTCTTTCCAAGGAAGCTAGAGTTTGTTCTATTGCCCCAAATTTCATGTTACCAATACTGTTTTCATCGTGTGGAGGTACTGAAGCTGCAGGGATTCGGGAGTGTTTAGAGATTGAGGAGTGAACAAGGCTATTCAATTGGTGGCTAGAGTAGGCGGCAGTTGCTTTTGGTATGCTTTGACGAGGAATTTTTATGGGAATTTGGCTAGAAGTATTAATAATGGAAAGCATTCAACTATTCTTAATTGGCAGTTCAGGAACCACTTTGCCAACAATTTGTAGGTCACCTGATTGCCTCAGAGTTCAATTTTCAGAAAAGTCCTCCAAATGTTTCAAGTTGGAGGGAACTCTTGGAAGCTTTTCTATAGTTATCACCATAAACCGAGAACACCACATAAAACGACGTGGTGTGAAGCTGTTGCAGGGCAGTAATATATCGCCTCGAATAATATCTCAGAGAACTGCCTTCCGTAAAAGATACTTGGATCTACCTCAAAAAACCTTTCAAAGCCAGACGGCAGAACCATCTACGGCTAATCCCGAATACGCTTTCTTCTTTGATTCTCCCCGCAAAGAACACTCCATCCCGCGTTAATGCGTTCTGTTCTAATTCCTATGCATTCATATGTGCATGCAGATATAAATGAAACTAATTTTCTCCCTCATGCGACTATATGTGCATATCACTTTTTACTTATAAGTAGTAAAAACAGGTGTTGGCGTACTCATGCATACGCATTTATATATTCGGAATGGCGTACGAAATCCTTCTGGTAGCAAGATCAGCTGGCTTCTTCCTTTCCCCAAAACCGCACCTGTCTACATACACGATACACCAACACTACTCAACCTCACGTCATCGTTTCATTCTCTTGCCCCTCACAGCAAAAGTCCAATGCCTACTCGCAGACCATGGTCCACATATCCCGCACCGATCACGCAGCCACATATGAGCATCCTCACACCTACGCATCCAAGTGAATCTGACCCCAACGCTCCATACAATCATTCATTACAGTAACTGTGAGCTCTACCTACCCCTTCGACTTTTTATCCTCAGACGGGCAGTTATTTGCCATAGGATTACTACGCGTAGCATTACCCACTCGTTCCCCACTCATTTTCCACCACCCTCAATATTTGCTCAAGGCCCACAAGCCCAAGTCCTCAAACAACTCCGATTATCCTGCCCACCCCAGACACAGAACTGTCCCCCCCCCCCCATTGTCCCCCCTGAGCAGAAACCTTCACTCGACCACGATACGACCAATATCCTCAATCTTTCACCTTGTCATATCGTGCCTCTCCCCCTATGCTTCGTGAACCACATGTTCGACTCTCCCTCTCAACTAATGATCTACTCTTCGTTGTTATATACGGCCACCTGGCGGCCAGTAAATCTCTCCTGATGGGGACCTTAGCTCTATCCACTAACTCCGACCTGATGTGAGTCACTGAGGTATGGCTATCTGAGCAGCCCATCTATCCATATAAGCATAGATGGGCATCGCAGCTTCTTTAGCTCTCGTCAATCCAGATGAAGTGGAGAGTGCTCGGTCTACACCCGCCGAGCTATCCGAATAGCCTTTCTACCGCACTGAGCCCCTAAAGAAGCATACCACTCCCCTTGATTGCTATTTAAAGCCACTAGCAGTGCACTATTACCAGGGTGTGTTTGCAGTTCTCTCGGATTATCTGCGTCTACCACTTGTACCCTTGTTGACTCATTTACTGAAGCTCTAAACCACTGTGTTAGTGTCAAACTCATTGCACGGGGAACTTTAACTACCCTCAGATTAGTTGGTGCTCCGACTCGAGACCGCCTGCTCCAACGGGTTTTCTGTCGTGTGTTCTCAGTGAGGACTTGAGTCAACACATAAAAAAACCCACCAAAGGGCGGAAGATCTTTGACTCGGTGTGGTGTTCGCAATAAACCGAACTGACAGGGAGTACTGAAATCGTCCCCGCGCAGAACAACGCGAAAGAAAGTAGCCAGAAGACCAGGGCTGCGAAATAGCAAGTTAGTTGTATTGTATAAAGAGGTTTGTATAAACATGTTAAATTAGAGAATACATTTGGCAGGCTCGAAGAGGATCAGTTGCAGAGAGCTTTTGTCGGACTTGTCCGCGGCGACCCTGTTTGGCTCAGGCCATCCGTGTTCGTGGTTACGAAAATGTACCCGGTCTTGTCGGGTGTGACAGCTGCTAATTCACCACACCTAGTATTCGTGCATAATTTACGTGGCGTCAACAATGAAGTCACTTGCCTATTTCCGGAAGGCGACCAACAGGCACGTAGGAATTCGACTTCGCCCTCACTGACCCACCCCTAATAATATCATCAAAGCTTATGGTCCTTGCAGTTAGGACCTACGGCCAAAAATGGTTCCCCTTGAGGTTTGAGATTCGTCCTTTTTAGACTTCGATACTCAAGTGGCAGCTGAATCCTTTTATGCCAACAAGAACTGTCACCCAAATGGCGTCAGTTTATTCTCAAAACCGTTTACCCAGTGCAGGATATCAAGAATATCAAAAACTGAGCTTAAGCTGACAGGTCAGCAGAGGAAATACCACAGACCAGAAGATTTAAACATTCATTTCCGCTTTAAGCTCAGTTGCTCTACTGAAATGCGTCACATAAAACAAGAATTACTCGCTGTAGTGCATTCCAACAAATTTGGGCTTTCGTCGAACTTGCTGAATATAAAACCTCAATTCACTAAAAAGAATTCCCCAAGTCTTCTAGAGTGTGGCAGTATCACTACCCGCTGACTCACTCTGGTCTCAGACGCGTTCAATTCCCAACCCTCCTCGCCCACGTGCTCTGCCAATATCCATCCCTTTAATAACCTCTTTAATTCTAGAGCTATTCTCACCTCTAATAATTTCACATCATCAGAGATACACAAGCTATTTCTCGAAACTAGGCTCTAGCATAAAACTTGGCCGGATGGAACACCACCGGTTCCTTTTGTTTTCGGAGGCCTTGACATGGCTTTGTTTTCATTCAACCTTTTTACATTTCCCAAGAATAAAAGTGCAGTCCCACAGCAGTGGAAATTCTCTGTTATCACATCTCGTTTCAAGAATGATTGACGGCGCGACTGTGCGAATTACCTCCCGATTAATCAAACTCCTATGGTATACAAAATCAAGGGGAGAATTGCCAAAACCTCGACTGACTGACTATCTCATGCCAAATGAACCACCACTAGCTGGTCAGCGTGGCTTATGGAGCTGCGGCCGTTTTCGTCCTGCCAAAAGAACTTCTTGAACAAACCTACCTCAAACGTTGGCGGTGAGATTTCTGCAATCAAATCGGTCAAAAAGCCTTCGAAGGAGAACCGTACCAGCGCCTGCCCATCAAACTGAATTCCGTAGGCCTAGTTCACCCGTTCCTATTGTGGTTGCATTTCCATCCACCCCGATGCCTCCAGGTCGACGGTCACTCACCTTCTGCCAAGCCTATACCGAGTGGTGCGATCCAGTGAAATGTTAATAAACCATAATCCTTCCTCATATTTATCGGTGATGTCTTACTTGTGGTCGGCTGTGGCTCTCCGTTTCTCTTTTAGGATGACATCAAAAATGTTTACTCCTTTTATAAAGGTAGTTTCTCAATCGCGCCCTATAAAATCCGACAGGTTCTTACGTCACACCTTGATCGGTGCGAATTGTGGCAAGTGAAACGTTCTGCACCGGAAAAATCTCCACTCCCCCAAAACTGCCATCTAGCTGCGGGTGCAATTGCTCTCAATGGGTAACTCATGCCTATGAACCCGGTGGTAGCCCATCCTGGAATTTGTCACTCTTGTTCTTTAGCCTAATCTTAACAGATTAACTTCCAAGTCGCTAAAGCGAAGCGCCCCTTTGGCCTCACTCCCCGGTGCTTCAAATTGCAGCATAATCATCTGTGTGCCTATGTCCCCCATGTCCGACTCCTGCCTAGATTCAGTTCCATTATCTCCTCTCCTGTCGTAAGAGTTGTGAGCTGTTCAATCTCGATCTCCTATGGATCCGTCACCTTTAGCTGAATTAGAACTTATAGTTCAAATCGATCCACGGCCGTGTGTACAAAACTTGCCGATTGTTCCCCAAACGACCGAGCTCTTAACCTCTTTGAAATCGTGTCCTTTCCCTTCCGGTTACACTGTGCAATCCAGCTGTGAGATCTCGATTCTTTCGAACAGCCTTTGGGAGAACTTGAAGCAAACTTCATCCCGCTTTAGTTTATACCACTTTCTTGTGCATGTTAGAGTATACGCTCTATGCCTACTCCAGACGTTCTTATGACAAGACGCCAACTACTGAATGTATCGGTGCCGACATTGCTCCTGGAAGAGGTTCCCAATTTATTCAGTAAAAACAGCATTATGCCCCCCAGGGCATATTACTTTCACTCCTGCTCCGTTCACCAACCGTAAATAAACGACGGATAACCGCTCCAATTTCCACAAAACCTTTGCCCCGCATATCTGCGCCTCTTCAAAACCACCTCACAGATAAGTCTGCGCTTGTAGCTCCAGTTGTTATCGAACCATGTGGTTACATTTAGTCAGTTCATCCCTCCACCCGTTTAGGTTCCTGTCCCACGCATAAACCTGACCAGACTACATATTTAACCGCTCGCCCTATCTGTACCTTCACCGCTTTACACTCGCTTCCAAGCTTTTACCCATACAAAGCTTCGGCTTGTTCCTGTGATTCTTACATAGCCAGTATCCACCACGCTTCACACGAAATGCTCCCTCTCCACTGAATTGCCCTATTTTGCGGGTCCAGCGCGCGAATCCGCCCAACCACCCACCGCGCCTTAGTCCACACGTATTTTAATAACTTTAAGCTTCATCTAACTCTCACGGGTCAGATAACATCCGCCCAGGACCACCATTGTCCTGCCCACACACAAAAAGCAGGAGTCCTCCCACCTCTCTACGTTTCCCTTCGGCGACGCCCGCCTCCGCCGGCGACTGCCTTTATCTGCGAAGCCAGCTTCCCCTTGATTTCATATTTACATTTATGATGTTGCTTCATTCCATGTGTTCACCACTACCGCCAAGTAAGCTTTTGACTAGTATGTGTCCAAGGCATAACAATAACCATACATGGTTACACCTCTGTTTTGCATCTCTTCCCTGATTTGAGCTACACGAGACTCCTTTACGGCAAGTGGCATTCCCATTTGGCCTATATCTATCGAAAGTTATACTATACGTTTCCCACCCATCATCTTCCCTATGCCGCGGGAACATTCGCCACCATGAGCAATCGCCATTCATCTGCTAAGCCCGCTTGAGTCTCTTCTGTATTCGCTTTTGAATGTTGATCCTCCGCTGGGACCCCCTCAGACTGCTTTTCTCTTTCTATTTTCCATTTCCATTTCTATGTCCATATGTATGTACGTCACTTAAAGATGTTCAATCGCTCTTGGTACTGTGTCGACTGCTATCCGGGCTGATGCACCTGGATACTAACCCCGTACTGGCCCCCCAAGCAATGGCCATGTTCATTGGCCTCGGTCTCCTGGTCCCTTCGTAACACCCCGCAGGCTACGCTATCCACCAAATGTAAAAACAAAGACGTTCACGCCATCTCATTCCAAAGGCGCTGTGCGCTGTCGAATCCACCGCGATGGCCGGGGCACATCGAGCGTGCGAGACGTTTGTAACGATATGTGGGCACAACTAGGTTGGCTGAGAACACCTCCGGTCACCTGAAGTGGTCGTCAGTTTGGGTTTCCAGCAAACGGTTAGTCCTATCAACCAGTGTCGTTTGTGGACTACAAATCTGCTGTTTTACGCTAACTTGGATGCTGCAATCAGGCCATTCGTACTATCGTCTCTTTCTTATCCTATCTCGAGCATGCCGCCAATGTCACCCCTATCACTCCGTCTTTTGCGCTACTTACTCACTCTCCACTCTAGTCATAGAATTATTTGTACGCACCTCTTGCGTCTAGCTACCACACTCTTTATCACCATCTACCACCTTATCGATCGCCCAAAAGACCAGTCCATTCTTTTCGCCACCTCCCCTTCTACCTGCACTCCACTAGACTTGCACCTGACTAATCAACTGTCCCATCGTTAGTCATGTTAATTTCTCACGACAAATACTGCAGCCGCTTTCGATATATCACTTGTTTGCGCATTTACTGTTGCCGTTTACTTTCTAATCATAATAATCAGTTGGAGTCTCTCGCAGAAGTTTCTTTCCGCAATCTTTCAGCAGTCGTTCATATCGCTGCTGATAATCCCCAATCCTCATCAGTCCTCTGTCCCCCAACACTGCTTTTCCATCGCTTTATTCTGATCTTGCAAAGCACCATATCCTCTTCATACCTTCACACATCTGGTAGATCAATCCTGGATTTTCACTTGTTTGTTGTTATGGGACGATGCCAACCTAAATATTCGTTGACAGTTGTCCACTTACCTTCTTGATTCTTCTCTGCCAACCTCGTGTCAACGGACTCTGCAATCGTCATAGCTGTGCATCCCAGACTGTTTTATTCCAGGTAACCGTCATATTAACGGCATATTGTCCCCATCTACCAGAAAGTGAATAATTTTCTGATCATTCACCAGTTCCCCCCCCCCGGCAAAATACACCATCATACGTTTGGCAATTTGCTGTCTATCTTCAGAAATGTCACTCGTCTGCTCGTTACCCTCCGTTTGCATGAAACCGCCAACCCTCATCAGTTTTCCCACATACTGATATTTTACGCTATATCTGCCGCTCTGGATACTTTTTCAAATGAGATTCTTTGGTACTGCATCCTATCCTCCTGATGCCATTGCAAGCTCCACCTTCAAAACAGCAGCTAGAAGGCATTTTTTGGCTCCGTTATCAACTTTGTGTGCAGCTGACTCTGTAATGGTTGTAGCTCCGTAGCTCAAATCGATCTGTCACTCACTTGACCACTTCTACCTTGGTATACCATGGTAAGTCTGTCATATTGTGATCAACACCATCCTATTTTCTCTCCGAGAACCCCTCTGTCCAATACTCTGGTGGCCTCTCCTCACCTCCAGACGCATTATTCGCCTGATATATTTCCAATTCTGTCAGGTTACGTACACGGAAACCACTGATACTTTGTCGACTGGTTCGTTTTCTCTAAATCTGCATTGAGGTTCTAACCTCCGCGCGTTATTCTAGATCAGTCTCATGCAGCCTTGCCACCGGTTGTTGCCAAGTGATCACCCCGTTGAAACGTTTGTTGAGGGATGTACACTTGCCCTTCATGAGCTCCATATGCTGTGCTATCATTGTTGGTCCTCGTAATCGCCCTGGCTAGGCGCCCGCCATTGATTAATCGCCATATTTCTATCTGCATGTCGACGCTCCACGCCTGTCAAATCGTAAAGTGATACATTCACGAATCGAATGCCTTTTTTGGTCATTCTTTCAACTGCGCTCTAGCACTCAACCCCACCGGATGTGTCGACCATCTTCCAAGATATCAATGCCCTCGGCACACTGCCATTTGAACGATTAATGGCATAGTATCTTACAGTCCCACTATACCCTTCTTCAAACATATAGTCCCCATCCATTTTCGATTTTCTCGCTAGTGCCTCTGTCTCTCTCTTCAGCCTGCTATCGACACTTTCTATCTCCCATTATTTGTCGATCTTTTGTCCTCTGCAGAACGATATAAAAATATCTTCTGATTATCTGGCATTTCCCTGCCAACTTGATCGCTTTCAAATTCTTTCATGCATCTGCCTTGCGTCTATGAGTGACCCCATATGTCTCTGCAGTACATAGTGTAAGTCCGGTTTGCCAGCAATTCAGTCTACATTGTGTGGCACCCAGTACAGCAATACGTTAGATATAAGAATAAGAGAGTATATACTAGTCCACTGAATCTTCAGGGGATGGTCGGAATTTCCGTCTACCGTATTTACAGTTATTCCCCAAATAGAGAAGAAGAATTATGGGTAAGAAATGTATGCACAGTAAGGTCAACGGCTGTATATCTTCAGGAGATAGGCAGTCATACTTGAAAAGGTTTCCGCACCACGTCTCTAGATGACCTGATCATCTGACCTTGAGTTTCGGTTTCACCTGGCGTTATCTTACTCATCACCATTTTTGATCACCCAATCTTTATCCATACTCTTTCGTATAACCATTCCATCTTATTGATGTGCTGATCTATCGTCACCTGTGTCCTGAGCTCACGCGTCACAGCATCACGAGATTTTCCAAAGTAAACCATTATTGCGATCATCATTTTTGTTTCATATACCAATGGTGTCTTCGTGAAAATGGTTGCCAATGGTTGTCAGGTTTACCAATCCAGATCAGTGGCACCAAAGAAAGGAACATATATATAACAACCATAAACATTCGGGCTCAAGCCCCGCCCCCTGAACTACTTCGAGGTTTCAAGACTCATATACCGACAGAAATGCGAATTCCTCCCACTTGACTTGCTACAACCACCCCACATAAAGTTGAATATATCCTTCTAGCATAAGCTTTTGCACTGCCACGTATATCCCTCCACCCAAATGACGTTCACCCCAAATATCATCTAATCTCTGAGGCACAAAGCTTTTTAAGTTCGCTTAACCTTACTCCGCGGCTTCCTTAATAAACGCGTTCTTCGACCCTTTGTACTACTTAGACCTGGGGTGATATGGGTGAGGATGGTGTCGACCGGCTACCCGGAACAGGGAAATCTCTAAATGGGTTTGCAAATTCCAAAAGCTCGGTGTAGCAGCGAGAATTGCAAGCAGTAAGTTCAGTAAGAGAGAGGAAGTCAGTGGGCAAACTGAATGAGAACAGGGGACGAGGTTTGTACGGTAACAAAGGAAGTCGAGCACTCTACAAAAGAAGCGTATGCGGTTGACGAACAAGAAAAGCAAGGGGGGATAGAGTAGGGGCTCTGGAAGGTTGTTGGGGTATTGGTTAATATGCCATCTTAAAACAATCTGGTGAGGTTAGCAGTCAGTACGTCACCACCTGTACACGATCGAAGGCAAAACTGGCGTCAATGAGGTGAATCGGAGGTCCGTTTTACGACGAAACTGAAACACATCCGTCAATCACCCAGCCAGCAAAATAGTATTAGACTAATCCCAATTTATTCCCAAATTCGCCCCAATTTAGTCCTGTGTGAAATTCCCGGGGGTATTTTTGGGCCTGTTTTTGTGCACACCGAAAATGCAACGGCTTACGTGCTTTACTTTGAAACTTCGGTAAGCTCTACTACATGAACTCATCTTGAGGTTCTAGCAACTGGACTTTCACCAATTTCCATTGGGGAAAATAACAGGATTTGGGAATACCCTCGAAAACTAATTACCACGACCCGAGTTCTTTCTAGTGCCCAACATCCCTATGAAAAGTGGCATTTTACAAAGAAGTCAAGGTGTACTTCCGTGCTATGAACCGTACTTGAAGCAATGAGCAAATTCTCCAACTTATATCATATCAATAAAATAGTCCCAAATAGTCCCTTGAGAGGCTTTTTTGGGACTAAACGCCCTATCTTTGTGCTGGCCAGGCTGGTAAACCATAGCGTTTTCAACGAAATAAATTACTTTTCCAAGTTCTGGACCTGTCCAAACTTAATGGTAAGACGAAACGTATCCTCGAATTAATTAATAAAATCGTCCCTCGCAGGAATATTTTGGAACTAAAATTCGCACCCCAGTGCTGAATGGGTGGTTGGTAGTAAATATTTGAACCAAAGTTGATGAAATTAGCCAGCTGCAGTGGCGTACAAACCAGTCAGCCAGTGGAGCCAGTTGTAAAAATTACCTTTTGACCAATGCATTTCGAACGAGAATTTGCTTATGATCACCAGACATCTTATAGAGCCTGCGTGTTTTGTAGCAATGAAGAACGCGGAGTGGCATTTAGTCAGGAGTTAGTGGGGCCAAGCAGAAAATAATTTAGCCAGCACGACAGCTAAACCTTCCAGGTTCAGTGCCCAGGCAGCACAAAGGGACACTCGACCGTCACCGGAGTGTCCTCTAGGAGACGGTCGCAGGAAATCAATGCAATGCCCCCAAAAACAACCGAAACCTATATTAAAACAGGAGAATCCGCCATAAATGCAAGAGAATTCGAACGAGAGTTTCTGTTAAGCCACTTTCCCGAATATTTAGTAGCTTCGTCCCCACTGGATTTAGATGCAGAAATCTGTGGAATCGTGAATGCACGAGAATTCCAAACCTAATATTCCATGTTAAAAAACCGTAATAAGAAAACACCTTGACATTTATTGTCCATTTTGCTGTGTATTAAAAATTTGGATGTTCCGTTTGTTTTAATGCATCCCTGTCATGGCGGCCGGCCCTTGGCGGTGGTTGTTCGTTATCACCTCCTCGACTATGCTGTTGAACGTTGCACCGCGCTTGATCGGTTTCTAATGTTCTTCGGAGGGTAAGTCTCATTTACTTTCATTTATCTCTTCATCTGCAGATGGAAAAGACCCACCGAAAATTGCGTGGCTGTTCCCGATCTACAATATGGAGGCGCAAGAAGCAGATCGCAGTCCGCAGGGTTATTGGGGGCGATTTCAACTCATCCCTCATATGGGATGGTAATGTAAAAAGTCATCCTCTATGAAGTTCATTTCAAATTCCCAGGCAATTGTTCCGTTCCAACGAACAGCGGGTCCGGTGACCAAACTGATGATATCAACAGTCCTGAAAAACCGAAGGTCTCATCGGCAGCAGTAGAAGAGCAGCAAGTCACAGCTGCCACAACCTCAACCGCGGTTAGGTAATGCACACTGAATTTATAAATATGGATAATTGTGAGAACAAGAGGAGCATAACACGCACATAATAAAGGAGGAGTGGGAGTCAACTTATTGGACGGCTACCATTTTCTGCTTGGCCCCACTAACTCCTGACTAAATGCCACTCCGCGTTCTTTATTGCTACAAAACACGCAGGCTCTATAAGATGTCTGGTGATCATAAGCAAATTCTCGTTCGAAATGCATTGGTCAAAAGGTAATTTTTACAACTGGCTCCACTGGCTGACTGGTTTGTACGCCACTGCAGCTGGCTAATTTCATCAACTTTGGTTCAAATATTTACTACCAACCACCCATTCAGCACTGGGGTGCGAATTTTAGTTCCAAAATATTCCTGCGAGGGACGATTTTATTAGTTAATTCGAGGATACGTTTCGTCTTACCATTAAGTTTGGACAGGTCCAGAACTTGGAAAAGTAATTTATTTCGTTGAAAACGCTATGGTTTACCAGCCTGGCCAGCACAAAGATAGGGCGTTTAGTCCCAAAAAAGCCTCTCAAGGGACTATTTGGGACTATTTTATTGATATGATATAAGTTGGAGAATTTGCTCATTGCTTCAAGTACGGTTCATAGCACGGAAGTACACCTTGACTTCTTTGTAAAATGCCACTTTTCATAGGGATGTTGGGCACTAGAAAGAACTCGGGTCGTGGTAATTAGTTTTCGAGGGTATTCCCAAATCCTGTTATTTTCCCCAATGGAAATTGGTGAAAGTCCAGTTGCTAGAACCTCAAGATGAGTTCATGTAGTAGAGCTTACCGAAGTTTCAAAGTAAAGCACGTAAGCCGTTGCATTTTCGGTGTGCACAAAAACAGGCCCAAAAATACCCCCGGGAATTTCACACAGGACTAAATTGGGGCGAATTTGGGAATAAATTGGGATTAGTCTAATACTATTTTGCTGGCTGGGTGATTGACGGATGTGTTTCAGTTTCGTCGTAAAACGGACCTCCGATTCACCTCATTGACGCCAGTTTTGCCTTCGATCGTGTACAGGTGGTGACGTACTGACTGCTAACCTCACCAGATTGTTTTAAGATGGCATATTAACCAATACCCCAACAACCTTCCAGAGCCCCTACTCTATCCCCCCTTGCTTTTCTTGTTCGTCAACCGCATACGCTTCTTTTGTAGAGTGCTCGACTTCCTTTGTTACCGTACAAACCTCGTCCCCTGTTCTCATTCAGTTTGCCCACTGACTTCCTCTCTCTTACTGAACTTACTGCTTGCAATTCTCGCTGCTACACCGAGCTTTTGGAATTTGCAAACCCATTTAGAGATTTCCCTGTTCCGGGTAGCCGGTCGACACCATCCTCACCCATATCACCCCAGGTCTAAGTAGTACAAAGGGTCGAAGAACGCGTTTATTAAGGAAGCCGCGGAGTAAGGTTAAGCGAACTTAAAAAGCTTTGTGCCTCAGAGATTAGATGATATTTGGGGTGAACGTCATTTGGGTGGAGGGATATACGTGGCAGTGCAAAAGCTTATGCTAGAAGGATATATTCAACTTTATGTGGGGTGGTTGTAGCAAGTCAAGTGGGAGGAATTCGCATTTCTGTCGGTATATGAGTCTTGAAACCTCGAAGTAGTTCAGGGGGCGGGGCTTGAGCCCGAATGTTTATGGTTGTTATATATATGTTCCTTTCTTTGGTGCCACTGATCTGGATTGGTAAACCTGACAACCATTGGCAACCATTTTCACGAAGACACCATTGGTATATGAAACAAAAATGATGATCGCAATAATGGTTTACTTTGGAAAATCTCGTGATGCTGTGACGCGTGAGCTCAGGACACAGGTGACGATAGATCAGCACATCAATAAGATGGAATGCGTTATACGAAAGAGTATGGATAAAGATTGGGTGATCAAAAATGGTGATGAGTAAGATAACGCCAGTGAAACCGAAACTCAAGGTCAGATGATCAGGTCATCTAGAGACGTGGTGCGGAAACCTTTTCAAGTATGACTGCCTATCTCCTGAAGATATACAGCCGTTGACCTTACTGTGCATACATTCTTACCCATAATTCTTCTTCTCTATTTGGGGAATAACTGTAAATACGGTAGACGGAAATTCCGACCATCCCTGAAGATTCAGTGGACTAGTATATACTCTCTTATTCTTATATCTAACGTATTGCTGTACTGGGTGCCACACAATGTAGACTGAATTGCTGGCAAACCGGACTTACACTATGTACTGCAGAGACATATGGGGTCACTCATAGACGCAAGGCAGATGCATGAAAGAATTTGAAAGCGATCAAGTTGGCAGGGAAATGCCAGATAATCAGAAGATATTTTTATATCGTTCTGCAGAGGACAAAAGATCGACAAATAATGGGAGATAGAAAGTGTCGATAGCAGGCTGAAGAGAGAGACAGAGGCACTAGCGAGAAAATCGAAAATGGATGGGGACTATATGTTTGAAGAAGGGTATAGTGGACTGTAAGATACTATGCCATTAATCGTTCAAATGGCAGTGTGCCGAGGGCATTGATATCTTGGAAGATGGTCGACACATCCGGTGGGGTTGAGTGCTAGAGCGCAGTTGAAAGAATGACCAAAAAAGGCATTCGATTCGTGAATGTATCACTTTACGATTTGACAGGCGTGGAGCGTCGACATGCAGATAGAAATATGGCGATTAATCAATGGCGGGCGCCTAGCCAGGGCGATTACGAGGACCAACAATGATAGCACAGCATATGGAGCTCATGAAGGGCAAGTGTACATCCCTCAACAAACGTTTCAACGGGTGATCACTTGGCAACAACCGGTGGCAAGGCTGCATGAGACTGATCTAGAATAACGAGCGGAGGTTAGAACCTCAATGCAGATTTAGAGAAAACGAACCAGTCGACAAAGTATCAGTGGTTTCCGTGTACGTAACCTGACAGAATTGGAAATATATCAGGCGAATAATGCGTCTGGAGGTGAGGAGAGGCCACCAGAGTATTGGACAGAGGGGTTCTCGGAGAGAAAATAGGATGGTGTTGATCACAATATGACAGACTTACCATGGTATACCAAGGTAGAAGTGGTCAAGTGAGTGACAGATCGATTTGAGCTACGGAGCTACAACCATTACAGAGTCAGCTGCACACAAAGTTGATAACGGAGCCAAAAATGCCTTCTAGCTGCTGTTTTGAAGGTGGAGCTTGCAATGGCATCAGGAGGATAGGATGCAGTACCAAAGAATCTCATTTGAAAAAGTATCCAGAGCGGCAGATATAGCGTAAAATATCAGTATGTGGGAAAACTGATGAGGGTTGGCGGTTTCATGCAAACGGAGGGTAACGAGCAGACGAGTGACATTTCTGAAGATAGACAGCAAATTGCCAAACGTATGATGGTGTATTTTGCCGGGGGGGGGGAACTGGTGAATGATCAGAAAATTATTCACTTTCTGGTAGATGGGGACAATATGCCGTTAATATGACGGTTACCTGGAATAAAACAGTCTGG
Organism: Fasciola hepatica; assembly: GCA_948099385.1. Lineage (NCBI taxonomy): Eukaryota > Metazoa > Platyhelminthes > Trematoda > Plagiorchiida > Fasciolidae > Fasciola > Fasciola hepatica. Next base: position 433 of record CANUEZ040000434.1, on the reverse strand, counting down.
GATGCACAGCTATGACGATTGCAGAGTCCGTTGACACGAGGTTGGCAGAGAAGAATCAAGAAGGTAAGTGGACAACTGTCAATGAATATTTAGGTTGGCATCGTCCCATAACAACAAACAAGTGAAAATCCAGGATTGATCTACCAGATGTGTGAAGGTATGAAGAGGATATGGTGCTTTGCAAGATCAGAATAAAGCGATGGAAAAGCAGTGTTGGGGGACAGAGGACTGATGAGGATTGGGGATTATCAGCAGCGATATGAACGACTGCTGAAAGATTGCGAAAGAAACTTCTGCGAGAGACTCCAACTGATTATTATGATTAGAAAGTAAACGGCAACAGTAAATGCGCAAACAAGTGATATATCGAAAGCGGCTGCAGTATTTGTCGTGAGAAATTAACATGACTAACGATGGGACAGTTGATTAGTCA
>CANUEZ040000432.1:60000-61834 GCA_948099385.1 Fasciola hepatica | reverse complement strand
AGTGAGTGAGTGAGTGAGTGAGTGAGTGAGTGAGTGAATGAATGAGTGAGTGAGTAAGTGTTTTGTGAATGATGGTGTGATTTGGTGAGTGATTGATTGAGCGAGTGAGTGGTTGAGTGAGTGAGTGGGTGGGTGCGTGAGTGAGTGAGTGAGTGAGTGAGCTAGTGAGTGATTGAGTTATTGAGTGATTGATTGATTGAGTGAGTGAGTGAGTGAGCTAGTGAGTGAGTGATTGAGTGAGTGAGTGAGTTTTTTTGAGTGATGGGGTGATTTCGTGAATGAGTGATTGATTTAGTGGGTGAGTGAGTGAATGGGTGAGTGAGTGTGTGATTCAGTGGGTTATTGATTGAGTGAGAGTTTGTGAGTGAGTGAGTGAGTGGGTGTGTGTTTTGTTGTATGGGTGGGTGAATGAACGAATGAGTGAGTGATTGAATGTGTGAGTGAGTGAGTGTGTGAGTGAGTGAGTGAATGAGTGATTGATTGAGTGAGTGAGTGAGTGAGTGAGTGAGTGAGTGAGTGAGTGAGTGAGTGAGTGAGTAAGTGATTGAGTGACTGAGTGACTGAGTGAGTCAGTGAGTGAGTGATTGAGTGTGTGGGTGAGTGAGTGAGTGCGAGAGCTAGTGAGTGAGTGATTGAGTGCGTGAGTGTGTGAGTGAGTGACTGCATGAATGCATAAATCAGTGAGTAATTGATTGGTTGTCTGGGTGATTGGATGAATGTATGTGTGAGTGAGTGAGTGTGTGACTGAGTGACTGAATGTGTGACCTTACTAGTGAGTGAGTGACTGAGTGAATGAATGATTGTCTGTGTGAGCGAGTGAGTGGGACGCTGGGTGTGTCGGTGATTGAATGGGTGGATGAGTGAGTGAGTGAGAGTGAGTGTGTGAATTAGTGAATGTTTGAGTGAGTGAGTGAGTGAGTGAGTGAGTGAGTGAGTGAGTGAGTGAGTGAGTGAGTCAGTGCGTGAGTGATAGTGTGTGTGAGTGTGTGAGTGGGTGAGTGAGTGGGTGAGGGAGTGAGTGGGTGATTGATTGATTGATTGATTGATTGATTGAGTGAGTGAGTGAGTGAGTGAGTGAGTGAGTGAGTGAGTGAGTGAGTGAGTGAGTGAGTGAGTGAGTGAGTGAGTTTTTTGTGAGTGATGGGGTGGTTTGGTGAATGAGTGATTGATTGAGTGGGTGAGTGAGTGAATGGGTGAGTGAGTGTGTGATTCAGTGGGTTATTGATTGAGTGACAGTTTGTGAGTGGGTGAGTGAGTGGGTGTGTGTTTTGTTGTATGGGTGGGTGAATGAATGAATGAGTGAGTGATTGAATGTGTGTGAAAGAGTGAGTGGGTGAGTGAGTGAGTGAGTGAGTGAGTGAGTGAGTGAGTGTTTTGTGAGTGATGGGGTGATTTGGTGAATGAGTGATTGATTGAGTGAGTGAGTTATTGAGTGGGTGAGTGAGTGAGTGAGTGAGTGAGTGAGTGAATGGGTGAGTGAGTGGGTGAGTGAGTGGGTGAGTGAGTGAGTGAGTGAGTGAGTGAGTGAGTGAGTGAGTGAGTGAGTGAGTGAGTGAGTGAGTGAGTGAGTGAGTGAGTGAGTGAGTGAGTGAGTGAGTGAGTGAGTGAGTGTTTTGTGAATGATGGGGTGATTTGGTGAATGAGTGATTAATTGAGTGAGTGAGTTAGTGAGTGAGTGTGTGAGTGAGCTAGTGAGTGATTGAGTGATTGAGTGAGTGTGTGAGTGAGTGAGTGAGTGAGTGAGTGAGTGAGTGAGTGAGTGAGTGAGTGATTGAGTGAGTGAGTGAGTGAGTGAGTGTGTGAGTGAGCTAGTGAGTGATTGAGTGATTGAGTG
>CANUEZ040000432.1:47500-50000 GCA_948099385.1 Fasciola hepatica | reverse complement strand
AGTGAGTGAGTTAGTGAGCTATTGAGTGATTGATTGATTGATTGATTGATTGAGTGAGTGAGTGAGTGAGTGAGCTAGTGAGTGAGTGAGTGAGTGAGTGTGTGAGTGAGTGAGTGTGTGAGTGAGTGAGTGAGTGAGTGAGTGAGTGAGTGAGTGAGTGAGTGAGTGATTGAGTGAGTGAGTCAGTGAGTGATTGAGTGTGTGGTTGAGTGAGTGATTGCGAGAGCTAGTGAGTGAGTGATTGAGTGCGTGAGTGTGTGTGTGAGTGTCTGCATGAATGAATAAATCAGTGAGTAATTGATTGGTTGTGTGGGTGATTGGATGAATGTATGTGTGAGTGAGTGAGTGTGTGACTGAGTGACTGAATGTGTGACCTTACTAGTGAGTGAGTGACTGAGTGAATGAATGATTGTCTGTGTGAGCGAGTGAGTGGGACGCTGGGTGTGTCGGTGATTGAATGGGTGGATGAGTGAGTGAGTGAGAGTGAGTGTGTGAATTAGTGAATGTTTGAGTGAGTGAGTGAGTGAGTGAGCGAGTGAGTGAGTGGTTGAGTGAGTGAGTGAGTGAGTGAGTGAGTGAGTGAGTGAGTGAGTGAGTGAGTGAGTGAGTGAGTGAGTGAGTGAGTTAGTGAGCTATTGAGTGATTGAGTGATAGATTGATTGATTGATTGAGTGAGTGAGTGATTGAGTGAGTGAGTGAGCTAGTGAGTGAGTGAGTGAGTGAGTGTGTGAGTGAGAGTGTGTGTGAGTGAGTGAGTGATTGAGTGAGTGAGTGAGTGAGTGATTGAGTGACTGAGCTAATGAGTGAGTCAGTGAGTGAGTGATGGGGTGTGTGGGTGAGTGAGTGAGTGCGAGAGCTAGTGAGTGAGTGATTGAGTGCGTGAGTGTGTGAGTGAGTGACTGCATGAATGAATAAATCAGTGAGTAATTGATTGGTTGTGTGGGTGATTGGATGAATGTATGTGTGAGTGAGTGAGTGTGTGACTGAGTGACTGAATGTGTGACCTTACTAGTAAGTGAGTGACTGAGTGAATGAATGATTGTGTGTGTGAGCGAGTGAGTTGGACGCTGGGTGTGTCGGTGATTGAATGGGTGGATGAGTGAGTGAGTGAGAGTGAGTGTGAGAATTAGTGAATGTTTGAGTGAGTGAGTGAGTGAGTGAGCGAGTGAGTGAGTGGTTGAGTGAGTGAGAGAGTGAGTGAGTGAGTGAGTGAGTGAGTGAGTGAGTGAGTGAGTGATTGAGTGATTGAGTGAGTGTGTGAGTGAGTGAGTGAGTGAGTGAGTGAGTAAGTGAGTGAGTGAGTGATTGAGTGAGTGAGTGAGTGAGTGAGTGTGTGAGTGAGCTAGTGAGTGATTGAGTGATTGAGTGAGTGATTGAGTGAGTGAGTGAGTGAGTGAGTGAGTGAGTGAGTGAGTGAGTGAGTGAGTGAGTGAGTGAGTGAGTGAGTGAGTGATTGATTGAGTGAGTGAGTGAGTTTTTTGTGAATGATGGGGTGATTTGGTGAATGAGTGATTGATTGAGTGGGTGAGTGAGTGAATGGGTGAGTGAGTGTGTGATTCAGTGGGTTATTGATTGAGTGAGAGTTTGTGAGTGGGTGAGTGGGTGGGTGTGTGTTTTGTTGTATGGGTGGGTGAATGAATGAATGAGTGAGTGATTGAATGTGTGTGAAAGAGTGAGTGGGTGAGTGAGTGAGTGAGTGAGTGAGTGAGTGTTTTGTGAGTGATGGGGTGATTTTGTGAATGAGTGATTGATTGAGTGAGTGAGTTATTGAATGGGTGAGTGAGTGAGAGACTGAGTGAGTGAATGGGTGAGTGAGTGAGTGATTGATTGATTGAGTGATTGAGTGAGTGAGTGAGTGAGTGAGTGAGTGTGTGAGCTAGTGAGTGAGTGAGTGAGTGAGTGAGTGAGTGAGTGAGTGAGTGAGTGAGTGAGTGAGTGAGTGAGTGAGTGAGTGAGTGAGTGAGTGAGTCAGTGAATGTGCGTGTGCGCTCGTGAGTGAGTGAGTGAGTGAGTGAGTGAGTGAGTGAGTGAGTGAGTGAGTGAGTGAGTGGGTGAGTTTGTGAGTGAGTGAATTTTTTGTGCGTGATGGGGTGATTCTGTCAATGAGCGATTGAGTGAGTGAGTGAGTGAGTGAGTGAGTGAGTGAGTGAGTGAGTGTGTGAGTGAGTGAATGAGTGAGTGAGTGAGTAAGTGTTTTGTGAATGATGGGGTGATTTGGTGAATGAGTGATTGATTGAGTGAGTGAATTAGTGAGTGAGTGTGTGAGTGAGCTAGTGAGTGATTGAGTGAGTGAGTGAGTGAGTCAGTCAGTGATTGTGTGTGTGCGCTCGTGACTGAGTGAGTGAGTGAGTGAGTGAGTGAGTGAGTGAGTGGGTGAGTGTGTGAGTGCGTGAATTTTTTGTGAGTGATGGGGTGATTCTGTCAATGAGCGATTGAGTGAGTGAGTGAGTGAGTGAGTGAGTGAGTGAGTGAGTGAGTGAGTGAGTGAGTGAATGAGTGA
>CANUEZ040000432.1:27500-42500 GCA_948099385.1 Fasciola hepatica | reverse complement strand
CTGTCTGTTTCTATGTCTGTCTGTCTGTCGGTCTGTATCTATGTCTGTCTGTCTGTCTGTCTGTCTGTCTCTCTGTCTGTCTGTCTGTCTGCCTTCCTTTTTCTATGTCTGTCTGTCTGTCTGTCTGTCTGTCTGTCTGTCCGTCCGTATGTCTGTCTGTCTCTCTGTCTGTATCTATGTCTGTCAGCCTTTCTGCATCTACGACTCTCCGTCTGTCTGTCTGTCCGTCTGTCTGTCTGTCCGTCTGTCTGTCTTTCTGTCTCTCTCTCTATCTAGCTGTTCGTCCCTCTCTCTGTCTAGCTGTTCGTCTCTCTCTCTGTCTGTCTGTGTGTCTTTCTGTCTGTCCTTCTCCTTAGTTGTTTGGCTCCTTCTCTACTTCTCTCTCGCTGTCTGTCGATTCGAACGTCTGTCCTTCTGTCTGATTGGCTGTCAATGCATCTGCTGTCCCTCCGTCCGTCTCACTGCTTATCTAGCGATCTATCTAATTACATGCCTGTCACTCAATTCCTGTGTAACTCTCTGTGTGTCTGTCTCGCTGTCTGTCCATCTGTGTGTATGTTTTTCTATCTGATTCTCTATCTGAATTTCTCACTGACTCACTGACACTAAATATGTCTCGCTATTCTCGCTCACCTCTCTTTGTCTGTCCATTTGTCTCTCCCTAGTCCTGTTACCCTCTCCGTCTCTGTTTGTGCGCATCTATCCACCTCTCAATCTACGATATCATCAATCTTATCCCTACACCGTAATTTACTCAGTAATCCAGTCAGTGAATTAGGCACTCGGTGTTCCCGTTACTCTGTCATGCTTCCTAATTCGGATTTGTTCTACTTCGTCAATTAATCCCTCTCAATCTGCATCTCTGTTTCCGTGTATCCGCAACCTCTCCCCAACACTCGCACACACACAAACACACACACACACACATACATATACACACACACACATACACGCACACGCACACACACACACACACACACACACACACACACACACACACACAAAGGAACACAAACACAAAATAATTACAAACACAAACCCTACACGCACCAAAGCATCTCGTAATTTGTCATCCACTGCTCACTCCTCCCTCACTCACTCGATCCCTCCGTCCCTCCCTCTCTCTCACCCCCACTCACTCCTCGTTCGCTGCCGATCACATCGCGATTGGTCGTATTCTTTTCTCGCACTGTCGCTGCACGCACATATTCCGTTGCGATCGGATATGATCCGGTGGTATTGTTTGTGCATATAAATTCCCCATCATTGACCATACTCGCCTGATTCAATGAACCAGATGTTCCGAAGAAGTATTCGGTCATATTCGAACCGTCGAACGGCATAATCCATGTGGGTGACCGAACGAAATTTCAATGTATACCACATACCAACGAGAAGCCCAGTTGGGAAATGTTCGGCAATCGAGGCGTTTATTTACGAGTGACTGATTTGAACAATCGAACTGATCTGTTATGGACACACAGTGAATTACAGATCAGTCAGGTTTCACCCCCACAATCGACAGGGCAATACAACAAGGTGGGCAGTACGGTTGTGCGTTGTGATTACATACGAGATGGGGAGATCAAGGCCACGACACAATTGCATGTGCACATATTGCGTGAGTTCGATCGCACAGATATTTGGTACACATACTATTCCGCTTGATTTACCGTTGTGTGTTTTGTGAGTGAGTGTGTGAGTGATTGAATGAGTGGAGGATTTCGCTTGGTGATTGGATGAGTGAATGATTGAGTCATTTAGATTGGTAAGTGATTGAGTGGGTGAGTAAATTCTCTTGGTTAGTGAATGAATTTTGAGTGAGTATGTGTAAGTGTGAAGATGCGTTTTGGTGAATGAATTATTCGGTGATAGATATCAATGCTTTTGCTTCGTTTGTCTCCTAATCTGTCCCTTTCTGTATCTTTGTCTCTTCCTCGCCGTTCGTGTGTGTGTGTGTGTGTGTGTGTCTGTGTTAGTGGACGATTGTGCGTGTGTGGCTGTGTGCCTGTGTGTCTATGATTCTGAATTTGTGTGTGGTTGTATGCGTGCATGCGTGCATACGTGCATGCGTGCGTTCGTGCACGTGTGCGTTCACGCTTGCGAATTTGTGCCTCGTTGTTCGCGCTCACTGAATTGCCACACTTGTGTTGTGCATGCTTCACACAGCTGCAAATCTGACGGGCACGTTGGACGGTAGTGAGAACACTGGTGACGTGAAGTTGATACTAGGTGAGAACAAGACACTGGAATGTGACCTGCTCCCAACCGGTAGTGCGAAACAGTTGGATGGTTATTGGAAAGCGAGCGTGAATGGTGAAGAGGCGCGGATTGTTTCGTTGAATAGGATTGCTGGTCGAGTGGTGATCAGTCCACCATCCGGTTCGTCTACGTATGACCAGTTAGGTCAGGTTCAGGTCGTGTGCGAATTCTACTCCAACGACGATCAACCACTTTTCAAATTTGATCGGAATGTGACTGTGGTTGGTGAGTGCTCATTGTTTCTCGTCTCGTGCTATTTGTTCCGTTGTGTTTTACTGGCTCTCTGTCTGCGTTCCTGTCTAGCTGCCTACTTGCCAGTCTAACTGTCCGTCAGTCTGTCTACTCGTCTTGCTGTCTGTCTGTCTCTCTGACTGTCTCTCGAACATTCTGTCTAGCTTTATGTCTACTGTCTATTTGCCTGTGTGTCTGTGTGTCTGTGTGTCTGTCTCTCTGTCTGTCTCTATCTATGTCTGTCTGTCTGTCTGTATATCTGTCTGTATTTATGTCTGTCTGTCTGTCTGTCTGTCTGTCTGTCTGTATCTCTGTCAGTATTTATGTCTGTCTGTCTGTCTGTCTGTCTGTCTGTTTCTATGTCTGTCTGTCTGTCGGTCTGTATCTATGTCTGTCTGTCTGTCTGTCTGTCTGTCTCTCTGTCTGTCTGTCTGTCTGCCTTCCTTTTTCTATGTCTGTCTGTCTGTCTGTCTGTCTGTCTGTCCGTCCGTATGTCTGTCTGTCTCTCTGTCTGTATCTATGTCTGTCAGCCTTTCTGCATCTACGACTCTCCGTCTGTCTGTCTGTCCGTCTGTCTGTCTGTCCGTCTGTCTGTCTTTCTGTCTCTCTCTCTATCTAGCTGTTCGTCCCTCTCTCTGTCTAGCTGTTCGTCTCTCTCTCTGTCTGTCTGTGTGTCTTTCTGTCTGTCCTTCTCCTTAGTTGTTTGGCTCCTTCTCTACTTCTCTCTCGCTGTCTGTCGATTCGAACGTCTGTCCTTCTGTCTGATTGGCTGTCAATGCATCTGCTGTCCCTCCGTCCGTCTCACTGCTTATCTAGCGATCTATCTAATTACATGCCTGTCACTCAATTCCTGTGTAACTCTCTGTGTGTCTGTCTCGCTGTCTGTCCATCTGTGTGTATGTTTTTCTATCTGATTCTCTATCTGAATTTCTCACTGACTCACTGACACTAAATATGTCTCGCTATTCTCGCTCACCTCTCTTTGTCTGTCCATTTGTCTCTCCCTAGTCCTGTTACCCTCTCCGTCTCTGTTTGTGCGCATCTATCCACCTCTCAATCTACGATATCATCAATCTTATCCCTACACCGTAATTTACTCAGTAATCCAGTCAGTGAATTAGGCACTCGGTGTTCCCGTTACTCTGTCATGCTTCCTAATTCGGATTTGTTCTACTTCGTCAATTAATCCCTCTCAATCTGCATCTCTGTTTCCGTGTATCCGCAACCTCTCCCCAACACTCGCACACACACAAACACACACACACACATACATATACACACACACACATACACGCACACGCACACACACACACACACACACACACACACACACACACACACAAAGGAACACAAACACAAAATAATTACAAACACAAACCCTACACGCACCAAAGCATCTCGTAATTTGTCATCCACTGCTCACTCCTCCCTCACTCACTCGATCCCTCCGTCCCTCCCTCTCTCTCACCCCCACTCACTCCTCGTTCGCTGCCGATCACATCGCGATTGGTCGTATTCTTTTCTCGCACTGTCGCTGCACGCACATATTCCGTTGCGATCGGATATGATCCGGTGGTATTGTTTGTGCATATAAATTCCCCATCATTGACCATACTCGCCTGATTCAATGAACCAGATGTTCCGAAGAAGTATTCGGTCATATTCGAACCGTCGAACGGCATAATCCATGTGGCTGACCGAACGAAATTTCAATGTATACCACATACCAACGAGAAGCCCAGTTGGGAAATGTTCGGCAATCGAGGCGTTTATTTACGAGTGACTGATTTGAACAATCGAACTGATCTGTTATGGACACACAGTGAATTACAGATCAGTCAGGTTTCACCCCCACAATCGACAGGGCAATACAACAAGGTGGGCAGTACGGTTGTGCGTTGTGATTACATACGAGATGGGGAGATCAAGGCCACGACACAATTGCATGTGCACATATTGCGTGAGTTCGATCGCACAGATATTTGGTACACATACTATTCCGCTTGATTTACCGTTGTGTGTTTTGTGAGTGAGTGTGTGAGTGATTGAATGAGTGGAGGATTTCGCTTGGTGATTGGATGAGTGAATGATTGAGTCATTTAGATTGGTAAGTGATTGAGTGGGTGAGTAAATTCTCTTGGTTAGTGAATGAATTTTGAGTGAGTATGTGTAAGTGTGAAGATGCGTTTTGGTGAATGAATTATTCGGTGATAGATATCAATGCTTTTGCTTCGTTTGTCTCCTAATCTGTCCCTTTCTGTATCTTTGTCTCTTCCTCGCCGTTCGTGTGTGTGTGTGTGTGTGTGTGTGTGTCTGTGTTAGTGGACGATTGTGCGTGTGTGGCTGTGTGCCTGTGTGTCTATGATTCTGAATTTGTGTGTGGTTGTATGCGTGCATGCGTGCATACGTGCATGCGTGCGTTCGTGCACGTGTGCGTTCACGCTTGCGAATTTGTGCCTCGTTGTTCGCGCTCACTGAATTGCCACACTTGTGTTGTGCATGCTTCACACAGCTGCAAATCTGACGGGCACGTTGGACGGTAGTGAGAACACTGGTGACGTGAAGTTGATACTAGGTGAGAACAAGACACTGGAATGTGACCTGCTCCCAACCGGTAGTGCGAAACAGTTGGATGGTTATTGGAAAGCGAGCGTGAATGGTGAAGAGGCGCGGATTGTTTCGTTGAATAGGATTGCTGGTCGAGTGGTGATCAGTCCACCATCCGGTTCGTCTACGTATGACCAGTTAGGTCAGGTTCAGGTCGTGTGCGAATTCTACTCCAACGACGATCAACCACTTTTCAAATTTGATCGGAATGTGACTGTGGTTGGTGAGTGCTCATTGTTTCTCGTCTCGTGCTATTTGTTCCGTTGTGTTTTACTGGCTCTCTGTCTGCGTTCCTGTCTAGCTGCCTACTTGCCAGTCTAACTGTCCGTCAGTCTGTCTACTCGTCTTGCTGTCTGTCTGTCTCTCTGACTGTCTCTCGAACATTCTGTCTAGCTTTATGTCTACTGTCTATTTGCCTGTGTGTCTGTGTGTCTGTGTGTATGTCTCTCTGTCTGTCTCTATCTATGTCTGTCTGTCTGTTTCTATGTCTGTCTGTCTGTCGGTCTGTATCTATGTCTGTCTGTCTGTCTGTCTGTCTGTCTCTCTGTCTGTCTGTCTGCCTTCCTGTTTCTATGTCTGTCTGTCTGTCTTTCTGTCTGTCTGTCTGTCTGTCTGTCTGTCCGTCCGTATGTCTGTCTGTCTCTCTGTCTGTATCTATGTCTGTCAACCTTTCTGCATCTACGAATATCCGTCTGTCTGTCTGTCCTTCTGTCTGTCTTTCTGTCTCTCTCTCTATCTAGCTGTTCGTCTCTCTCTCTGTCTAGCTGTTCGTCTCTCTCTCTGTCTGTCTGTGTGTCTTTCTGTCTGTCCTTCTTCTTAGTTGTTTGGCTCCTTCTCTACTTCTCTCTCGCTGTCTGTCGATTCGAACGTCTGTCCTTCTGTCTGATTGGCTGTCAATGCATCTGCTGTCCCTCCGTCCGTCTCACTGCTTATCTAGCGATCTATCTAATTACATGCCTGTCACTCAATTCCTGTGTAACTCTCTGTGTGTCTGTCTCGCTGTCTGTCCATCTGTGTGTATGTTTTTCTATCTGATTCTCTATCTGAATTTCTCACTGACTCACTGACACTAAATATGTCTCGCTATTCTCGCTCACCTCTCTTTGTCTGTCCATTTGTCTCTCCCTAGTCCTGTTACCCTCTCCGTCTCTGTTTGTGCGCATCTATCCACCTCTCAATCTACGATATCATCAATCTTATCCCTACACCGTAATTTACTCAGTAATCCAGTCAGTGAATTAGGCACTCGGTGTTCCCGTTACTCTGTCATGCTTCCTAATTCGGATTTGTTCTACTTCGTCAATTAATCCCTCTCAATCTGCATCTCTGTTTCCGTGTATCCGCAACCCCTCCCCAACACTCGCACACACACAAACACACACACACACACATACATATATATATACACACACACACACACACACACACACAAAGGAACACAAACACAAAATAATTACAAACACAAACCCTACACGCACCAAAGCATCTCGTAATTTGTCATCCACTGCTCACTCCTCCCTCACTCACTCGATCCCTCCGTCCCTCCCTCTCTCTCACCCCCACTCACTCCTCGTTCGCTGCCGATCACATCGCGATTGGTCGTATTCTTTTCTCGCACTGTCGCTGCACGCACATATTCCGTTGCGATCGGATATGATCCGGTGGTATTGTTTGTGCATATAAATTCCCCATCATTGACCATACTCGCCTGATTCAATGAACCAGATGTTCCGAAGAAGTATTCGGTCATATTCGAACCGTCGAACGGCATAATCCATGTGGGTGACCGAACGAAATTTCAATGTATACCACATACCAACGAGAAGCCCAGTTGGGAAATGTTCGGCAATCGAGGCGTTTATTTACGAGTGACTGATTTGAACAATCGAACTGATCTGTTATGGACACACAGTGAATTACAGATCAGTCAGGTTTCACCCCCACAATCGACAGGGCAATACAACAAGGTGGGCAGTACGGTTGTGCGTTGTGATTACATACGAGATGGGGAGATCAAGGCCACGACACAATTGCATGTGCACATATTGCGTGAGTTCGATCGCACAGATATTTGGTACACATACTATTCCGCTTGATTTACCGTTGTGTGTTTGGTGAGTGAGTGTGTGAGTGATTGAATGAGTGGAGGATTTCGCTTGGTGATTGGATGAGTGAATGATTGAGTCATTTAGATTGGTAAGTGATTGAGTGGGTGAGTAAATTCTCTTGGTTAGTGAATGAATTTTGAGTGAGTATGTGTAAGTGTGAAGATGCGTTTTGGTGAATGAATTATTCGGTGATAGATATCAATGCTTTTGCTTCGTTTGTCTCCTAATCTGTCCCTTTCTGTATCTTTGTCTCTTCCTCGCCGTTCGTGTGTGTGTGTGTGTGTGTGTGTGTCTGTGTTAGTGGACGATTGTGCGTGTGTGGCTGTGTGCCTGTGTGTCTATGATTCTGAATTTGTGTGTGGTTGTATGCGTGCATGCGTGCATACGTGCATGCGTGCGTTCGTGCACGTGTGCGTTCACGCTTGCGAATTTGTGCCTCGTTGTTCGCGCTCACTGAATTGCCACACTTGTGTTGTGCATGCTTCACACAGCTGCAAATCTGACGGGCACGTTGGACGGTAGTGAGAACACTGGTGACGTGAAGTTGATACTAGGTGAGAACAAGACACTGGAATGTGACCTGCTCCCAACCGGTAGTGCGAAACAGTTGGATGGTTATTGGAAAGCGAGCGTGAATGGTGAAGAGGCGCGGATTGTTTCGTTGAATAGGATTGCTGGTCGAGTGGTGATCAGTCCACCATCCGGTTCGTCTACGTATGACCAGTTAGGTCAGGTTCAGGTCGTGTGCGAATTCTACTCCAACGACGATCAACCACTTTTCAAATTTGATCGGAATGTGACTGTGGTTGGTGAGTGCTCATTGTTTCTCGTCTCGTGCTATTTGTTCCGTTGTGTTTTACTGGCTCTCTGTCTGCGTTCCTGTCTAGCTGCCTACTTGCCAGTCTAACTGTCCGTCAATCTGTCTACTCGTCTTGCTGTCTGTCTGTCTCTCTGACTGTCTCTCGAACATTCTGTCTAGCTTTATGTCTACTGTCTATCTGCCTGTGTGTCTGTGTGTCTGTCTGTCTGTCTGTCTGTCTGTCTGTCTGTCTGTCTGTCTGTCTGTCTGTCTGTCTGTCTGTCTGTCTGTCTGTCTGTCTGTCTGTCTGTCTGTCTGTCTGTCTGTTTCTATGTCTCTCTGTCTGTTTCTATGTCTGTCTGTCTGTTTCTCTGTCCGTCTGTTTGTCCGTCTCTCTGTCTGTATCTATGTCCGTCAACCTTTCTGCATCTACGAATGTCCGTATGTCTGTCTGTCCGTCTGTCTGTCTTTCTGTCACTCTCTCTGTCTAGCTGTTCGTCCCTCTCTCTGTCTAGCTGTTCGTCTCTCTCTCTGTCTGTCTGTGTGTCTTTCTGTCTGTCCTTCTTCTTAGTTGTTTGGCTCCTTCTCTACTTCTCTCTCGCTGTCTGTCGATTCGAACGTCTGTCCTTCTGTCTGATTGGCTGTCAATGCATCTGCTGTCCCTCCGTCCGTCTCACTGCTTATCTAGCGATCTATCTAATTACATGCCTGTCACTCAATTCCTGTGTAACTCTCTGTGTGTCTGTCTCGCTGTCTGTCCATCTGTGTGTATGTCTTTCTATCTGATTCTCTATCTGAATTTCTCACTGACTCACTGACACTAAATATGTCTCGCTATTCTCGCTCACCTCTCTTTGTCTGTCCATTTGTCTCTCCCTAGTCCTGTTGCCCTCTCCGTCTCTGTTTGTGCGCATCTATCCACCTCTCAATCTACGATATCATCAATCTTATCCCTACACCGTAATTTACTCAGTAATCCAGTCAGTGAATTAGGCACTCGGTGTTCCCGTTACTCTGTCATGCTTCCTAATTCGGATTTGTTCTACTTCGTCAATTAATCCCTCTCAATCTGCATCTCTGTTTCCGTGTATCCGCAACCCCTCCCCAACACTCGCACACACACAAACACACACACACACACACATAAATACACACACACACACACACACACACACACACACACACAAGGAACACAAACACAAAATAATTACAAACACAAACCCTACACGCACCAAAGCATCTCGTAATTTGTCATCCACTGCTCACTCCTCCCTCACTCACTCGATCCCTCCGTCCCTCCCTCTCTCTCACCCCCACTCACTCCTCGTTCGCTGCCGATCACATCGCGATTGGTCGTATTCTTTTCTCGCACTGTCGCTGCACGCACATATTCCGTTGCGATCGGATATGATCCGGTGGTATTGTTTGTGCATATAAATTCCCCATCATTGACCATACTCGCCTGATTCAATGAACCAGATGTTCCGAAGAAGTATTCGGTCATATTCGAACCGTCGAACGGCATAATCCATGTGGGTGACCGAACGAAATTTCAATGTATACCACATACCAACGAGAAGCCCAGTTGGGAAATGTTCGGCAATCGAGGCGTTTATTTACGAGTGACTGATTTGAACAATCGAACTGATCTGTTATGGACACACAGTGAATTACAGATCAGTCAGGTTTCACCCCCACAATCGACAGGGCAATACAACAAGGTGGGCAGTACGGTTGTGCGTTGTGATTACATACGAGATGGGGAGATCAAGGCCACGACACAATTGCATGTGCACATATTGCGTGAGTTCGATCGCACAGATATTTGGTACACATACTATTCCGCTTGATTTACCGTTGTGTGTTTTGTGAGTGAGTGTGTGAGTGATTGAATGAGTGGAGGATTTCGCTTGGTGATTGGATGAGTGAATGATTGAGTCATTTAGATTGGTAAGTGATTGAGTGGGTGAGTAAATTCTCTTGGTTAGTGAATGAATTTTGAGTGAGTATGTGTAAGTGTGAAGATGCGTTTTGGTGAATGAATTATTCGGTGATAGATATCAATGCTTTTGCTTCGTTTGTCTCCTAATCTGTCCCTTTCTGTATCTTTGTCTCTTCCTCGCCGTTCGTGTGTGTGTGTGTGTGTGTGTGTGTGTCTGTGTTAGTGGACGATTGTGCGTGTGTGGCTGTGTGCCTGTGTGTCTATGATTCTGAATTTGTGTGTGGTTGTATGCGTGCATGCGTGCATACGTGCATGCGTGCGTTCGTGCACGTGTGCGTTCACGCTTGCGAATTTGTGCCTCGTTGTTCGCGCTCACTGAATTGCCACACTTGTGTTGTGCATGCTTCACACAGCTGCAAATCTGACGGGCACGTTGGACGGTAGTGAGAACACTGGTGACGTGAAGTTGATACTAGGTGAGAACAAGACACTGGAATGTGACCTGCTCCCAACCGGTAGTGCGAAACAGTTGGGTGGTTATTGGAAAGCGAGCGTGAATGGTGAAGAGGCGCGGATTGTTTCGTTGAATAGGATTGCTGGTCGAGTATTGATCAGTCCACTATCCGGTTCGTCTACGTATGACCAGTTAGGTCAGGTTCAGGTCGTGTGCGAATTCTACTCCAACGACGATCAACCACTTTTCAAATTTGATCGGAATGTGACTGTGGTTGGTGAGTGCTCATTGTTTCTCGTCTCGTGCTATTTGTTCCGTTGTGTTTTACTGGCTCTCTGTCTGCATTCCTGTCTAGCTGCCTACTTGCCAGTTTAACTGTCCGTCAGTCTGTCTACTCGTCTTGCTGTCTGTCTGTCTCTCTGACTGTCTCTCGAACATTCTGTCTAGCTTAACGTCTACTGTCTATCTGCCTGTGTGTCTGTCTGTCTGTCTGTCTGTCTGTCTGTCTGTCTGTCTGTCTGTCTGTCTGTCTGTCTGTCTGTCTGTCTGTCTGTCTGTCTGTCTGTCTGTTTCTATGTCTGTCTGTCTGTCGGTCTATATCTATGTCTGTCTGTCTGTCTGTCTGTCTGTCTGTCTGCCTTCCTGTTTCTATGTCTGTCTGTCTGTCTGTCTGTCTGTCTGTCTGTCTGTCTGTCTGTCTGTCTGTCCGTCCGTCCGTATGTCTGTCTGTCTCTCTGTCTGTATCTATGTCTGTCAACCTTTCTGCATCTACGAATATCCGTCTGTCTGTCTGTCCGTCTGTCTGTCTTTCTGTCTCTCTCTCTGTCTAGCTGTTCGTCTCTCTCTCTGTCTAGCTGTTCGTCCCTCCCTCTGTCTAGCTGTTCGTCTCTCTCTCTGTCTGTCTGTGTGTCTTTCTGTCTGTCCTTCTTCTTAGTTGTTTGGCTCCTTCTCTACTTCTCTCTCGCTGTCTGTCGATTCGAACGTCTGTCCTTCTGTCTGATTGGCTGTCAATGCATCTGCTGTCCCTCCGTCCGTCTCACTGCTTATCTAGCGATCTATCTAATTACATGCCTGTCACTCAATTCCTGTGTAACTCTCTGTGTGTCTGTCTCGCTGTCTGTCCATCTGTGTGTATGTTTTTCTATCTGATTCTCTATCTGAATTTCTCACTGACTCACTGACACTAAATATGTCTCGCTATTCTCGCTCACCTCTCTTTGTCTGTCCATTTGTCTCTCCCTAGTCCTGTTACCCTCTCCGTCTCTGTTTGTGCGCATCTATCCACCTCTCAATCTACGATATCATCAATCTTATCCCTACACCGTAATTTACTCAGTAATCCAGTCAGTGAATTAGGCACTCGGTGTTCCCGTTACTCTGTCATGCTTCCTAATTCGGATTTGTTCTACTTCGTCAATTAATCCCTCTCAATCTGCATCTCTGTTTCCGTGTATCCGCAACCCCTCCCCAACACTCGCACACACACAAACACACACACACACACACATACATATATATATACACACACACACACACACACAAAGGAACACAAACACAAAATAATTACAAACACAAACCCTACACGCACCAAAGCATCTCGTAATTTGTCATCCACTGCTCACTCCTCCCTCACTCACTCGATCCCTCCGTCCCTCCCTCTCTCTCACCCCCACTCACTCCTCGTTCGCTGCCGATCACATCGCGATTGGTCGTATTCTTTTCTCGCACTGTCGCTGCACGCACATATTCCGTTGCGATCGGATATGATCCGGTGGTATTGTTTGTGCATATAAATTCCCCATCATTGACCATACTCGCCTGATTCAATGAACCAGATGTTCCGAAGAAGTATTCGGTCATATTCGAACCGTCGAACGGCATAATCCATGTGGGTGACCGAACGAAATTTCAATGTATACCACATACCAACGAGAAGCCCAGTTGGGAAATGTTCGGCAATCGAGGCGTTTATTTACGAGTGACTGATTTGAACAATCGAACTGATCTGTTATGGACACACAGTGAATTACAGATCAGTCAGGTTTCACCCCCACAATCGACAGGGCAATACAACAAGGTGGGCAGTACGGTTGTGCGTTGTGATTACATACGAGATGGGGAGATCAAGGCCACGACACAATTGCATGTGCACATATTGCGTGAGTTCGATCGCACAGATATTTGGTACACATACTATTCCGCTTGATTTACCGTTGTGTGTTTGGTGAGTGAGTGTGTGAGTGATTGAATGAGTGGAGGATTTCGCTTGGTGATTGGATGAGTGAATGATTGAGTCATTTAGATTGGTAAGTGATTGAGTGGGTGAGTAAATTCTCTTGGTTAGTGAATGAATTTTGAGTGAGTATGTGTAAGTGTGAAGATGCGTTTTGGTGAATGAATTATTCGGTGATCGATATCAATGCTTTTGCTTCGTTTGTCTCCTAATCTGTCCCTTTCTGTATCTTTGTCTCTTCCTCGCCGTTCGTGTGTGTGTGTGTGTGTGTCTGTGTGTGTGTGTGTGTGTGTGTGTGTGTCTGTGTTAGTGGACGATTGTGCGTGTGTGGCTGTGTGCCTGTGTGTCTATGATTCTGAATTTGTGTGTGGTTGTATGCGTGCATGCGTGCATACGTGCATGCGTGCGTTCGTGCACGTGTGCGTTCACGCTTGCGAATTTGTGCCTCGTTGTTCGCGCTCACTGAATTGCCACACTTGTGTTGTGCATGCTTCACACAGCTGCAAATCTGACGGGCACGTTGGACGGTAGTGAGAACACTGGTGACGTGAAGTTGATACTAGGTGAGAACAAGACACTGGAATGTGACCTGCTCCCAACCGGTAGTGCGAAACAGTTGGATGGTTATTGGAAAGCGAGCGTGAATGGTGAAGAGGCGCGGATTGTTTCGTTGAATAGGATTGCTGGTCGAGTGGTGATCAGTCCACCATCCGGTTCGTCTACGTATGACCAGTTAGGTCAGGTTCAGGTCGTGTGCGAATTCTACTCCAACGACGATCAACCACTTTTCAAATTTGATCGGAATGTGACTGTGGTTGGTGAGTGCTCATTGTTTCTCGTCTCGTGCTATTTGTTCCGTTGTGTTTTACTGGCTCTCTGTCTGCGTTCCTGTCTAGCTGCCTACTTGCCAGTTTAACTGTCCGTCAGTCTGTCTACTCGTCTTGCTGTCTGTCTGTCTCTCTGACTGTCTCTCGAACATTCTGTCTAGCTTTACGTCTACTGTCTATCTGCCTGTGTATCTGTGTGTCTGTCCGACTGTCTGTCTGTCTGTCTGTCTGTCTGTCTATCTGTCTGTCTGTCTGTCTGTCTGTCTGTCTGTCTGTCTGTCTGTCTGTCTGTCTGTCTGTCTGTCTGTCTGTCTGTATCTATGTCTGTTTGTCAGTCTGTTTCTATGTCTGTCTGTCTGTCTGTCTGTATCTATGTCTGGCTGTTTGTCTGTCTGTCTGTCTGTATCTATGTCTGTCTGTCTTTCTGTCTGTCTGTCTGTCTGTCTGTCTGTCTCTCTGTCTTTCTGTATCTATGTCTGTTTTTCAGTCTGTTTCTATGTCTCTCTGTCTGTCTCTCTCTATCTATGTCTGTATGTATGTCTGTCGTTCTGTATCTATGTCTGTCTGTCTGTCTGTCTGCCTGCCTTCCTGTTTCTATGTCGGTCTGCCTGTCTCTCTGTCCGTCTGTCTGTCTGTCTCTCTATCTGTATCTATGTCCGTCAACCTTTCTGCATCTACGAATGTCCGTATGTCTGTCTGTCCGTCTGTCTGTCCTTCTGTCACTCTCTCTGTCTAGCTGTTCGTCTCTCTCTCTGTCTAGCTGTTCGTCTCTCTCTCTGTCTGTCTGTGTGTCTTTCTGTCTGTCCTTCTTCTTAGTTGTTTGGCTCCTTCTCTACTTCTCTCTCGCTGTCTGTCGATTCGAACGTCTGTCCTTCTGTCTGATTGGCTGTCAATGCATCTGCTGTCCCTCCGTCCGTCTCACTGCTTATCTAGCGATCTATCTAATTACATGCCTGTCACTCAATTCCTGTGTAACTCTCTGTGTGTCTGTCTCGCTGTCTGTCCATCTGTGTGTATGTCTTTCTATCTGATTCTCTATCTGAATTTCTCACTGACTCACTGACACTAAATATGTCTCGCTATTCTCGCTCACCTCTCTTTGTCTGTCCATTTGTCTCTCCCTAGTCCTGTTGCCCTCTCCGTCTCTGTTTGTGCGCATCTATCCACCTCTCAATCTACGATATCATCAATCTTATCCCTACACCGTAATTTACTCAGTAATCCAGTCAGTGAATTAGGCACTCGGTGTTCCCGTTACTCTGTCATGCTTCCTAATTCGGATTTGTTCTACTTCGTCAATTAATCCCTCTCAATCTGCATCTCTGTTTCCGTGTATCCGCAACCCCTCCCCAACACTCGCACACACACAAACACACACACACACACACATACATATATATACACACACACACACACACACAAAGGAACACAAACACAAAATAATTACAAACACAAACCCTACACGCACCAAAGCATCTCGTAATTTGTCATCCACTGCTCACTCCTCCCTCACTCACTCGATCCCTCCGTCCCTCCC
>CANUEZ040000432.1:10000-15000 GCA_948099385.1 Fasciola hepatica | reverse complement strand
ATCTATCTATCTATCTATCTATCTATCTATCTATCTATCTATCTATCTATCTATCTATCTATCTATCTATCTATCTATCTATCTATCTATCTATCTATCTATCTATCTATCTATCTATCTATCTATCTATCTATCTATCTATCTATCTATCTATCTATCTATCTATCTATCTATCTATCTATCTATCTATCTATCTATCTATCTATCTATCTATCTATCTATCTATCTATCTATCTATCTATCTATCTATCTATCTATCTATCTATCTATCTATCTATCTATCTATCTATCTATCTATCTATCTATCTATCTATCTATCTATCTATCTATCTATCTATCTATCTATCTATCTATCTATCTATCTATCTATCTATCTATCTATCTATCTATCTATCTATCTATCTATCTATCTATCTATCTATCTATCTATCTATCTATCTATCTATCTATCTATCTATCTATCTATCTATCTATCTATCTATCTATCTATCTATCTATCTATCTATCTATCTATCTATCTATCTATCTATCTATCTATCTATCTATCTATCTATCTATCTATCTATCTATCTATCTATCTATCTATCTATCTATCTATCTATCTATCTATCTATCTATCTATCTATCTATCTATCTATCTATCTATCTATCTATCTATCTATCTATCTATCTATCTATCTATCTATCTATCTATCTATCTATCTATCTATCTATCTATCTATCTATCTATCTATCTATCTATCTATCTATCTATCTATCTATCTATCTATCTATCTATCTATCTATCTATCTATCTATCTATCTATCTATCTATCTATCTATCTATCTATCTATCTATCTATCTATCTATCTATCTATCTATCTATCTATCTATCTATCTATCTATCTATCTATCTATCTATCTATCTATCTATCTATCTATCTATCTATCTATCTATCTATCTATCTATCTATCTATCTATCTATCTATCTATCTATCTATCTATCTATCTATCTATCTATCTATCTATCTATCTATCTATCTATCTATCTATCTATCTATCTATCTATCTATCTATCTATCTATCTATCTATCTATCTATCTATCTATCTATCTATCTATCTATCTATCTATCTATCTATCTATCTATCTATCTATCTATCTATCTATCTATCTATCTATCTATCTATCTATCTATCTATCTATCTATCTATCTATCTATCTATCTATCTATCTATCTATCTATCTATCTATCTATCTATCTATCTATCTATCTATCTATCTATCTATCTATCTATCTATCTATCTATCTATCTATCTATCTATCTATCTATCTATCTATCTATCTATCTATCTATCTATCTATCTATCTATCTATCTATCTATCTATCTATCTATCTATCTATCTATCTATCTATCTATCTATCTATCTATCTATCTATCTATCTATCTATCTATCTATCTATCTATCTATCTATCTATCTATCTATCTATCTATCTATCTATCTATCTATCTATCTATCTATCTATCTATCTATCTATCTATCTATCTATCTATCTATCTATCTATCTATCTATCTATCTATCTATCTATCTATCTATCTATCTATCTATCTATCTATCTATCTATCTATCTATCTATCTATCTATCTATCTATCTATCTATCTATCTATCTATCTATCTATCTATCTATCTATCTATCTATCTATCTATCTATCTATCTATCTATCTATCTATCTATCTATCTATCTATCTATCTATCTATCTATCTATCTATCTATCTATCTATCTATCTATCTATCTATCTATCTATCTATCTATCTATCTATCTATCTATCTATCTATCTATCTATCTATCTATCTATCTATCTATCTATCTATCTATCTATCTATCTATCTATCTATCTATCTATCTATCTATCTATCTATCTATCTATCTATCTATCTATCTATCTATCTATCTATCTATCTATCTATCTATCTATCTATCTATCTATCTATCTATCTATCTATCTATCTATCTATCTATCTATCTATCTATCTATCTATCTATCTATCTATCTATCTATCTATCTATCTATCTATCTATCTATCTATCTATCTATCTATCTATCTATCTATCTATCTATCTATCTATCTATCTATCTATCTATCTATCTATCTATCTATCTATCTATCTATCTATCTATCTATCTATCTATCTATCTATCTATCTATCTATCTATCTATCTATCTATCTATCTATCTATCTATCTATCTATCTATCTATCTATCTATCTATCTATCTATCTATCTATCTATCTATCTATCTATCTATCTATCTATCTATCTATCTATCTATCTATCTATCTATCTATCTATCTATCTATCTATCTATCTATCTATCTATCTATCTATCTATCTATCTATCTATCTATCTATCTATCTATCTATCTATCTATCTATCTATCTATCTATCTATCTATCTATCTATCTATCTATCTATCTATCTATCTATCTATCTATCTATCTATCTATCTATCTATCTATCTATCTATCTATCTATCTATCTATCTATCTATCTATCTATCTATCTATCTATCTATCTATCTATCTATCTATCTATCTATCTATCTATCTATCTATCTATCTATCTATCTATCTATCTATCTATCTATCTATCTATCTATCTATCTATCTATCTATCTATCTATCTATCTATCTATCTATCTATCTATCTATCTATCTATCTATCTATCTATCTATCTATCTATCTATCTATCTATCTATCTATCTATCTATCTATCTATCTATCTATCTATCTATCTATCTATCTATCTATCTATCTATCTATCTATCTATCTATCTATCTATCTATCTATCTATCTATCTATCTATCTATCTATCTATCTATCTATCTATCTATCTATCTATCTATCTATCTATCTATCTATCTATCTATCTATCTATCTATCTATCTATCTATCTATCTATCTATCTATCTATCTATCTATCTATCTATCTATCTATCTATCTATCTATCTATCTATCTATCTATCTATCTATCTATCTATCTATCTATCTATCTATCTATCTATCTATCTATCTATCTATCTATCTATCTATCTATCTATCTATCTATCTATCTATCTATCTATCTATCTATCTATCTATCTATCTATCTATCTATCTATCTATCTATCTATCTATCTATCTATCTATCTATCTATCTATCTATCTATCTATCTATCTATCTATCTATCTATCTATCTATCTATCTATCTATCTATCTATCTATCTATCTATCTATCTATCTATCTATCTATCTATCTATCTATCTATCTATCTATCTATCTATCTATCTATCTATCTATCTATCTATCTATCTATCTATCTATCTATCTATCTATCTATCTATCTATCTATCTATCTATCTATCTATCTATCTATCTATCTATCTATCTATCTATCTATCTATCTATCTATCTATCTATCTATCTATCTATCTATCTATCTATCTATCTATCTATATCTATATCTATCTATCTATCTATCTATCTATCTATCTATCTATCTATCTATCTATCTATCTATCTATCTATCTATCTATCTATCTATCTATCTATCTATCTATCTATCTATCTATCTATCTATCTATCTATCTATCTATCTATCTATCTATCTATCTATCTATCTATCTATCTATCTATCTATCTATCTATCTATCTATCTATCTATCTATCTATCTATCTATCTATCTATCTATCTATCTATCTATCTATCTATCTATCTATCTATCTA
This sequence comes from Fasciola hepatica, assembly GCA_948099385.1. Lineage (NCBI taxonomy): Eukaryota > Metazoa > Platyhelminthes > Trematoda > Plagiorchiida > Fasciolidae > Fasciola > Fasciola hepatica. Next base: position 11,239 of record CANUEZ040000432.1, on the reverse strand, counting down.
TCTATCTATCTATCTATCTATCTATCTATCTATCTATCTATCTATCTATCTATCTATCTATCTATCTATCTATCTATCTATCTATCTATCTATCTATCTATCTATCTATCTATCTATCTATCTATCTATCTATCTATCTATCTATCTATCTATCTATCTATCTATCTATCTATCTATCTATCTATCTATCTATCTATCTATCTATCTATCTATCTATCTATCTATCTATCTATCTATCTATCTATCTATCTATCTATCTATCTATCTATCTATCTATCTATCTATCTATCTATCTATCTATCTATCTATCTATCTATCTATCTATCTATCTATCTATCTATCTATCTATCTATCTATCTATCTATCTATCTATCTATCTATCTATCTATCTATCTATCTATCTATCTATCTATCTATCTATCTATCTATCTATCTATCTATCTATCTATCTATCTATCTATCTATCTATCTATCTATCTATCTATCTATCTATCTATCTATCTATCTATCTATCTATCTATCTATCTATCTATCTATCTATCTATCTATCTATCTATCTATCTATCTATCTATCTATCTATCTATCTATCTATCTATCTATCTATCTATCTATCTATCTATCTATCTATCTATCTATCTATCTATCTATCTATCTATCTATCTATCTATCTATCTATCTATCTATCTATCTATCTATCTATCTATCTATCTATCTATCTATCTATCTATCTATCTATCTATCTATCTATCTATCTATCTATCTATCTATCTATCTATCTATCTATCTATCTATCTATCTATCTATCTATCTATCTATCTATCTATCTATCTATCTATCTATCTATCTATCTATCTATCTATCTATCTATCTATCTATCTATCTATCTATCTATCTATCTATCTATCTATCTATCTATCTATCTATCTATCTATCTATCTATCTATCTATCTATCTATCTATCTATCTATCTATCTATCTATCTATCTATCTATCTATCTATCTATCTATCTATCTATCTATCTATCTATCTATCTATCTATCTATCTATCTATCTATCTATCTATCTATCTATCTATCTATCTATCTATCTATCTATCTATCTATCTATCTATCTATCTATCTATCTATCTATCTATCTATCTATCTATCTATCTATCTATCTATCTATCTATCTATCTATCTATCTATCTATCTATCTATCTATCTATCTATCTATCTATCTATCTATCTATCTATCT
>CANUEZ040000432.1:0-2500 GCA_948099385.1 Fasciola hepatica | reverse complement strand
TCTATCTATCTATCTATCTATCTATCTATCTATCTATCTATCTATCTATCTATCTATCTATCTATCTATCTATCTATCTATCTATCTATCTATCTATCTATCTATCTATCTATCTATCTATCTATCTATCTATCTATCTATCTATCTATCTATCTATCTATCTATCTATCTATCTATCTATCTATCTATCTATCTATCTATCTATCTATCTCTATCTATCTATCTATCTATCTATCTATCTATCTATCTATCTATCTATCTATCTATCTATCTATCTATCTATCTATCTATCTATCTATCTATCTATCTATCTATCTATCTATCTATCTATCTATCTATCTATCTATCTATCTATCTATCTATCTATCTATCTATCTATCTATCTATCTATCTATCTATCTATCTATCTATCTATCTATCTATCTATCTATCTATCTATCTATCTATCTATCTATCTATCTATCTATCTATCTATCTATCTATCTATCTATCTATCTATCTATCTATCTATCTATCTATCTATCTATCTATCTATCTATCTATCTATCTATCTATCTATCTATCTATCTATCTATCTATCTATCTATCTATCTATCTATCTATCTATCTATCTATCTATCTATCTATCTATCTATCTATCTATCTACGTGATCTATCTATCTATCATCTATCTATCTATCTATCTATCTATCTATCTATCTATCTATCTATCTATCTATCTATCTATCTATCTATCTATCTATCTATCTATCTATCTATCTATCTATCTATCTATCTATCTATCTATCTATCTATCTATCTATCTATCTATCTATCTATCTATCTATCTATCTATCTATCTATCTATCTATCTATCTATCTATCTATCTATCTATCTATCTATCTATCTATCTATCTATCTATCTATCTATCTATCTATCTATCTATCTATCTATCTATCTATCTATCTATCTATCTATCTATCTATCTATCTATCTATCTATCTATCTATCTATCTATCTATCTATCTATCTATCTATCTATCTATCTATCTATCTATCTATCTATCTATCTATCTATCGTGATCTATCTATCTATCTATCTATCTATCTATCTATCTATCTATCTATCTATCTATCTATCTATCTATCTATCTATCTATCTATCTATCTATCTATCTATCTATCTATCTATCTATCTATCTATCTATCTATCTATCTATCTATCTATCTATCTATCTATCTATCTATCTATCTATCTATCTATCTATCTATCTATCTATCTATCTATCTATCTATCTATCTATCTATCTATCTATCTATCTATCTATCTATCTATCTATCTATCTATCTATCTATCTATCTATCTATCTATCTATCTATCTATCTATCTATCTATCTATCTATCTATCTATCTATCTATCTATCTATCTATCTATCTATCTATCTATCTATCTATCTATCTATCTATCTATCTATCTATCTATCTATCTATCTATCTATCTATCTATCTATCTATCTATCTATCTATCTATCTATCTATCTATCTATCTATCTATCTATCTATCTATCTATCTATCTATCTATCTATCTATCTATCTATCTATCTATCTATCTATCTATCTATCTATCTATCTATCTATCTATCTATCTATCTATCTATCTATCTATCTATCTATCTATCTATCTATCTATCTATCTATCTATCTATCTATCTATCTATCTATCTATCTATCTATCTATCTATCTATCTATCTATCTATCTATCTATCTATCTATCTATCTATCTATCTATCTATCTATATCTATCTATCTATCTATCTATCTATCTATCTATCTATCTATCTATCTATCTATCTATCTATCTATCTATCTATCTATCTATCTATCTATCTATCTATCTATCTATCTATCTATCTATCTATCTATCTATCTATCTATCTATCTATCTATCTATCTATCTATCTATCTATCTATCTATCTATCTATCTATCTATCTATCTATCTATCTATCTATCTATCTATCTATCTATCTATCTATCTATCTATCTATCTATCTATCTATCTATCTATCTATCTATCTATCTATCTATCTATCTATCTATCTATCTATCTATCTATCTATCTATCTATCTATCTATCTATCTATCTATCTATCTATCTATCTATCTATCTATCTATCTATCTATCTATCTATCTATCTATCTATCTATCTATCTATCTATCTATCTATCTATCTATCTATCTATCTATCTATCTATCTATCTATCTATCTATCTATCTATCTATCTATCTATCTATCTATCTATCTATCTATCTATCTATCTATCTATCTATCTATCTATCTATCTATCTATCTATCTATCTATCTATCTATCTATCTATCTATCTATCTATCTATCTATCTATCTATCTACTCTATCTATCTATCTATCTATCTATCTATCTATCTATCTATCTATCTATCTATCTATCTATCTATCTATCTATCTATCTATCTATCTATCTATCTATCTATCTAT
>CANUEZ040000431.1:0-62000 GCA_948099385.1 Fasciola hepatica | reverse complement strand
CTCCTATACCGTTCAATTCGTCACGTCCTCCTACGTTGATTGAAAGTGGTTTTACTCACCTACGTTCCAATTTACCCGAGATCCCGAAAACTCGCTTTCTGCTCGTCCCACACAAACGTCTCCTATACCGTTCAATTCGTCACGTCCTCCTACGTTGATTGAAAGTGGTTTTACTCACCTACGTTCCAATTTACCCGAGATCCCGAAAACTCGCTTTCTGCTCGTCCCACACAAACGTCTCCTATACCGTTCAATTCGTCACGTCCTCCTACGTTGATTGAAAGTGGTTTTACTCACCTACGTTCCAATTTACCCGAGATCCCGAAAACTCGCTTTCTGCTCGTCCCACACAAACGTCTCCTATACCGTTCAATTCGTCACGTCCTCCTACGTTGATTGAAAGTGGTTTTACTCACCTACGTTCCAATTTACCCGAGATCCCGAAAACTCGCTTTCTGCTCGTCCCACACAAACGTCTCCTATACCGTTCAATTCGTCACGTCCTCCTACGTTGATTGAAAGTGGTTTTACTCACCTACGTTCCAATTTACCCGAGATCCCGAAAACTCGCTTTCTGCTCGTCCCACACAAACGTCTCCTATACCGTTCAATTCGTCACGTCCTCCTACGTTGATTGAAAGTGGTTTTACTACACCTACGTTCCAATTTACCCGAGATCCCGAAAACTCGCTTTCTGCTCGTCCCACACAAACGTCTCCTATACCGTTCAATTCGTCACGTCCTCCTACGTTGATTGAAAGTGGTTTTACTCACCTACGTTCCAATTTACCCGAGATCCCGAAAACTCGCTTTCTGCTCGTCCCACACAAACGTCTCCTATACCGTTCAATTCGTCACGTCCTCCTACGTTGATTGAAAGTGGTTTTACTCACCTACGTTCCAATTTACCCGAGATCCCGAAAACTCGCTTTCTGCTCGTCCCACACAAACGTCTCCTATACCGTTCAATTCGTCACGTCCTCCTACGTTGATTGAAAGTGGTTTTACTCACCTACGTTCCAATTTACCCGAGATCCCGAAAACTCGCTTTCTGCTCGTCCCACACAAACGTCTCCTATACCGTTCAATTCGTCACGTCCTCCTACGTTGATTGAAAGTGGTTTTACTCACCTACGTTCCAATTTACCCGAGATCCCGAAAACTCGCTTTCTGCTCGTCCCACACAAACGTCTCCTATACCGTTCAATTCGTCACGTCCTCCTACGTTGATTGAAAGTGGTTTTACTCACCTACGTTCCAATTTACCCGAGATCCCGAAAACTCGCTTTCTGCTCGTCCCACACAAACGTCTCCTATACCGTTCAATTCGTCACGTCCTCCTACGTTGATTGAAAGTGGTTTTACTCACCTACGTTCCAATTTACCCGAGATCCCGAAAACTCGCTTTCTGCTCGTCCCACACAAACGTCTCCTATACCGTTCAATTCGTCACGTCCTCCTACGTTGATTGAAAGTGGTTTTACTCACCTACGTTCCAATTTACCCGAGATCCCGAAAACTCGCTTTCTGCTCGTCCCACACAAACGTCTCCTATACCGTTCAATTCGTCACGTCCTCCTACGTTGATTGAAAGTGGTTTTACTCACCTACGTTCCAATTTACCCGAGATCCCGAAAACTCGCTTTCTGCTCGTCCCACACAAACGTCTCCTATACCGTTCAATTCGTCACGTCCTCCTACGTTGATTGAAAGTGGTTTTACTCACCTACGTTCCAATTTACCCGAGATCCCGAAAACTCGCTTTCTGCTCGTCCCACACAAACGTCTCCTATACCGTTCAATTCGTCACGTCCTCCTACGTTGATTGAAAGTGGTTTTACTCACCTACGTTCCAATTTACCCGAGATCCCGAAAACTCGCTTTCTGCTCGTCCCACACAAACGTCTCCTATACCGTTCAATTCGTCACGTCCTCCTACGTTGATTGAAAGTGGTTTTACTCACCTACGTTCCAATTTACCCGAGATCCCGAAAACTCGCTTTCTGCTCGTCCCACACAAACGTCTCCTATACCGTTCAATTCGTCACGTCCTCCTACGTTGATTGAAAGTGGTTTTACTCACCTACGTTCCAATTTACCCGAGATCCCGAAAACTCGCTTTCTGCTCGTCCCACACAAACGTCTCCTATACCGTTCAATTCGTCACGTCCTCCTACGTTGATTGAAAGTGGTTTTACTCACCTACGTTCCAATTTACCCGAGATCCCGAAAACTCGCTTTCTGCTCGTCCCACACAAACGTCTCCTATACCGTTCAATTCGTCACGTCCTCCTACGTTGATTGAAAGTGGTTTTACTCACCTACGTTCCAATTTACCCGAGATCCCGAAAACTCGCTTTCTGCTCGTCCCACACAAACGTCTCCTATACCGTTCAATTCGTCACGTCCTCCTACGTTGATTGAAAGTGGTTTTACTCACCTACGTTCCAATTTACCCGAGATCCCGAAAACTCGCTTTCTGCTCGTCCCACACAAACGTCTCCTATACCGTTCAATTCGTCACGTCCTCCTACGTTGATTGAAAGTGGTTTTACTCACCTACGTTCCAATTTACCCGAGATCCCGAAAACTCGCTTTCTGCTCGTCCCACACAAACGTCTCCTATACCGTTCAATTCGTCACGTCCTCCTACGTTGATTGAAAGTGGTTTTACTCACCTACGTTCCAATTTACCCGAGATCCCGAAAACTCGCTTTCTGCTCGTCCCACACAAACGTCTCCTATACCGTTCAATTCGTCACGTCCTCCTACGTTGATTGAAAGTGGTTTTACTCACCTACGTTCCAATTTACCCGAGATCCCGAAAACTCGCTTTCTGCTCGTCCCACACAAACGTCTCCTATACCGTTCAATTCGTCACGTCCTCCTACGTTGATTGAAAGTGGTTTTACTCACCTACGTTCCAATTTACCCGAGATCCCGAAAACTCGCTTTCTGCTCGTCCCACACAAACGTCTCCTATACCGTTCAATTCGTCACGTCCTCCTACGTTGATTGAAAGTGGTTTTACTCACCTACGTTCCAATTTACCCGAGATCCCGAAAACTCGCTTTCTGCTCGTCCCACACAAACGTCTCCTATACCGTTCAATTCGTCACGTCCTCCTACGTTGATTGAAAGTGGTTTTACTCACCTACGTTCCAATTTACCCGAGATCCCGAAAACTCGCTTTCTGCTCGTCCCACACAAACGTCTCCTATACCGTTCAATTCGTCACGTCCTCCTACGTTGATTGAAAGTGGTTTTACTCACCTACGTTCCAATTTACCCGAGATCCCGAAAACTCGCTTTCTGCTCGTCCCACACAAACGTCTCCTATACCGTTCAATTCGTCACGTCCTCCTACGTTGATTGAAAGTGGTTTTACTCACCTACGTTCCAATTTACCCGAGATCCCGAAAACTCGCTTTCTGCTCGTCCCACACAAACGTCTCCTATACCGTTCAATTCGTCACGTCCTCCTACGTTGATTGAAAGTGGTTTTACTCACCTACGTTCCAATTTACCCGAGATCCCGAAAACTCGCTTTCTGCTCGTCCCACACAAACGTCTCCTATACCGTTCAATTCGTCACGTCCTCCTACGTTGATTGAAAGTGGTTTTACTCACCTACGTTCCAATTTACCCGAGATCCCGAAAACTCGCTTTCTGCTCGTCCCACACAAACGTCTCCTATACCGTTCAATTCGTCACGTCCTCCTACGTTGATTGAAAGTGGTTTTACTCACCTACGTTCCAATTTACCCGAGATCCCGAAAACTCGCTTTCTGCTCGTCCCACACAAACGTCTCCTATACCGTTCAATTCGTCACGTCCTCCTACGTTGATTGAAAGTGGTTTTACTCACCTACGTTCCAATTTACCCGAGATCCCGAAAACTCGCTTTCTGCTCGTCCCACACAAACGTCTCCTATACCGTTCAATTCGTCACGTCCTCCTACGTTGATTGAAAGTGGTTTTACTCACCTACGTTCCAATTTACCCGAGATCCCGAAAACTCGCTTTCTGCTCGTCCCACACAAACGTCTCCTATACCGTTCAATTCGTCACGTCCTCCTACGTTGATTGAAAGTGGTTTTACTCACCTACGTTCCAATTTACCCGAGATCCCGAAAACTCGCTTTCTGCTCGTCCCACACAAACGTCTCCTATACCGTTCAATTCGTCACGTCCTCCTACGTTGATTGAAAGTGGTTTTACTCACCTACGTTCCAATTTACCCGAGATCCCGAAAACTCGCTTTCTGCTCGTCCCACACAAACGTCTCCTATACCGTTCAATTCGTCACGTCCTCCTACGTTGATTGAAAGTGGTTTTACTCACCTACGTTCCAATTTACCCGAGATCCCGAAAACTCGCTTTCTGCTCGTCCCACACAAACGTCTCCTATACCGTTCAATTCGTCACGTCCTCCTACGTTGATTGAAAGTGGTTTTACTCACCTACGTTCCAATTTACCCGAGATCCCGAAAACTCGCTTTCTGCTCGTCCCACACAAACGTCTCCTATACCGTTCAATTCGTCACGTCCTCCTACGTTGATTGAAAGTGGTTTTACTCACCTACGTTCCAATTTACCCGAGATCCCGAAAACTCGCTTTCTGCTCGTCCCACACAAACGTCTCCTATACCGTTCAATTCGTCACGTCCTCCTACGTTGATTGAAAGTGGTTTTACTCACCTACGTTCCAATTTACCCGAGATCCCGAAAACTCGCTTTCTGCTCGTCCCACACAAACGTCTCCTATACCGTTCAATTCGTCACGTCCTCCTACGTTGATTGAAAGTGGTTTTACTCACCTACGTTCCAATTTACCCGAGATCCCGAAAACTCGCTTTCTGCTCGTCCCACACAAACGTCTCCTATACCGTTCAATTCGTCACGTCCTCCTACGTTGATTGAAAGTGGTTTTACTCACCTACGTTCCAATTTACCCGAGATCCCGAAAACTCGCTTTCTGCTCGTCCCACACAAACGTCTCCTATACCGTTCAATTCGTCACGTCCTCCTACGTTGATTGAAAGTGGTTTTACTCACCTACGTTCCAATTTACCCGAGATCCCGAAAACTCGCTTTCTGCTCGTCCCACACAAACGTCTCCTATACCGTTCAATTCGTCACGTCCTCCTACGTTGATTGAAAGTGGTTTTACTCACCTACGTTCCAATTTACCCGAGATCCCGAAAACTCGCTTTCTGCTCGTCCCACACAAACGTCTCCTATACCGTTCAATTCGTCACGTCCTCCTACGTTGATTGAAAGTGGTTTTACTCACCTACGTTCCAATTTACCCGAGATCCCGAAAACTCGCTTTCTGCTCGTCCCACACAAACGTCTCCTATACCGTTCAATTCGTCACGTCCTCCTACGTTGATTGAAAGTGGTTTTACTCACCTACGTTCCAATTTACCCGAGATCCCGAAAACTCGCTTTCTGCTCGTCCCACACAAACGTCTCCTATACCGTTCAATTCGTCACGTCCTCCTACGTTGATTGAAAGTGGTTTTACTCACCTACGTTCCAATTTACCCGAGATCCCGAAAACTCGCTTTCTGCTCGTCCCACACAAACGTCTCCTATACCGTTCAATTCGTCACGTCCTCCTACGTTGATTGAAAGTGGTTTTACTCACCTACGTTCCAATTTACCCGAGATCCCGAAAACTCGCTTTCTGCTCGTCCCACACAAACGTCTCCTATACCGTTCAATTCGTCACGTCCTCCTACGTTGATTGAAAGTGGTTTTACTCACCTACGTTCCAATTTACCCGAGATCCCGAAAACTCGCTTTCTGCTCGTCCCACACAAACGTCTCCTATACCGTTCAATTCGTCACGTCCTCCTACGTTGATTGAAAGTGGTTTTACTCACCTACGTTCCAATTTACCCGAGATCCCGAAAACTCGCTTTCTGCTCGTCCCACACAAACGTCTCCTATACCGTTCAATTCGTCACGTCCTCCTACGTTGATTGAAAGTGGTTTTACTCACCTACGTTCCAATTTACCCGAGATCCCGAAAACTCGCTTTCTGCTCGTCCCACACAAACGTCTCCTATACCGTTCAATTCGTCACGTCCTCCTACGTTGATTGAAAGTGGTTTTACTCACCTACGTTCCAATTTACCCGAGATCCCGAAAACTCGCTTTCTGCTCGTCCCACACAAACGTCTCCTATACCGTTCAATTCGTCACGTCCTCCTACGTTGATTGAAAGTGGTTTTACTCACCTACGTTCCAATTTACCCGAGATCCCGAAAACTCGCTTTCTGCTCGTCCCACACAAACGTCTCCTATACCGTTCAATTCGTCACGTCCTCCTACGTTGATTGAAAGTGGTTTTACTCACCTACGTTCCAATTTACCCGAGATCCCGAAAACTCGCTTTCTGCTCGTCCCACACAAACGTCTCCTATACCGTTCAATTCGTCACGTCCTCCTACGTTGATTGAAAGTGGTTTTACTCACCTACGTTCCAATTTACCCGAGATCCCGAAAACTCGCTTTCTGCTCGTCCCACACAAACGTCTCCTATACCGTTCAATTCGTCACGTCCTCCTACGTTGATTGAAAGTGGTTTTACTCACCTACGTTCCAATTTACCCGAGATCCCGAAAACTCGCTTTCTGCTCGTCCCACACAAACGTCTCCTATACCGTTCAATTCGTCACGTCCTCCTACGTTGATTGAAAGTGGTTTTACTCACCTACGTTCCAATTTACCCGAGATCCCGAAAACTCGCTTTCTGCTCGTCCCACACAAACGTCTCCTATACCGTTCAATTCGTCACGTCCTCCTACGTTGATTGAAAGTGGTTTTACTCACCTACGTTCCAATTTACCCGAGATCCCGAAAACTCGCTTTCTGCTCGTCCCACACAAACGTCTCCTATACCGTTCAATTCGTCACGTCCTCCTACGTTGATTGAAAGTGGTTTTACTCACCTACGTTCCAATTTACCCGAGATCCCGAAAACTCGCTTTCTGCTCGTCCCACACAAACGTCTCCTATACCGTTCAATTCGTCACGTCCTCCTACGTTGATTGAAAGTGGTTTTACTCACCTACGTTCCAATTTACCCGAGATCCCGAAAACTCGCTTTCTGCTCGTCCCACACAAACGTCTCCTATACCGTTCAATTCGTCACGTCCTCCTACGTTGATTGAAAGTGGTTTTACTCACCTACGTTCCAATTTACCCGAGATCCCGAAAACTCGCTTTCTGCTCGTCCCACACAAACGTCTCCTATACCGTTCAATTCGTCACGTCCTCCTACGTTGATTGAAAGTGGTTTTACTCACCTACGTTCCAATTTACCCGAGATCCCGAAAACTCGCTTTCTGCTCGTCCCACACAAACGTCTCCTATACCGTTCAATTCGTCACGTCCTCCTACGTTGATTGAAAGTGGTTTTACTCACCTACGTTCCAATTTACCCGAGATCCCGAAAACTCGCTTTCTGCTCGTCCCACACAAACGTCTCCTATACCGTTCAATTCGTCACGTCCTCCTACGTTGATTGAAAGTGGTTTTACTCACCTACGTTCCAATTTACCCGAGATCCCGAAAACTCGCTTTCTGCTCGTCCCACACAAACGTCTCCTATACCGTTCAATTCGTCACGTCCTCCTACGTTGATTGAAAGTGGTTTTACTCACCTACGTTCCAATTTACCCGAGATCCCGAAAACTCGCTTTCTGCTCGTCCCACACAAACGACACTGCGACTCTCGTTTCGGTAGTGCCGAGGCACGGCGGTCAAAGCAGTGCTGCAACAGTTTGTAGATGACATTTGGAAGCCTCTAGCATTCTTCCCTTAGAGCCCACAACCCGCCTGATTCAGGCACAGCAGATTCGGTAGGGAATCACCAGCCGTCCACTTGGCCATCCACCATTTCCAACACGCGCTTAAGGGCCGTTCGGTGACTGTGTCTAGAGATCACAAACCTTTGGTTTACAAACCAAAGTCAGATTCCGATCAGTACTCAATACTCGAGATTCGCCAATCAAATTTCGTCTCACAGTTTACTGTGCCGTATGTCCTGTCCATGCGACCGTGTTTGGGCTACTCAATCCCGTCGTTGACGCCTTATCACCCGCATATCATCTAGAGTCTGGCACCAACACCTGACATCCATTTAGACGCATGGGCACGCGCCCAAACTAAGGACTCTGATGTCGACCAACTTCGACAAAACGGTTCGTTGCGTTTGACGACGGTGCCGGTCCCGACTTCCCAAAATACCATTGTTTGCAATGTGTCGCGAGGTCACCCTAGGACGGTGGACACTGCTACCCGCCGTTATCCTACTCTCCCAGCCCTCCATATTCTGACTCATCTCGGTGTTTGTTTGGCACAACGTCAAACGAGATGACCGTCAGTGGGCTCGTGCTCGTTCTCTCCATGTCAACGTGTTAAGACCCATAGACACACTAAGACGGCGTTAGCTGGATTCCCGGAACCCGAAACACGTTTTCCGCATATGGAAGTTAACCTTGTATGGCCACTGCTATTTTGGGTACGTTACCACTCATGTGTGTGCGTTGTTTTACTCGCTGGCAGCAGGCCATTGCCATCCCTCGTCTCACGTCAGAAGAGGCCGCGGGAGCTTTTCCGACCCGTTGGGTCAGTCAGTTCGGTGGCCCGGCGATAATGACAACCGATCGTGGCCCATATCCCGAAGGCGCTTTTGGCGCCCTACTCGCCACGCCCGGTTGCCAACATATTAAGACGACAGCCTACCACACTCAGGCCAAGGATATGGTTGAGCATTTCTATCGGTAATTGAAAGACGCCCTTCGTGCAAACGGCAACCCACTTGGGAGTGAAACACTACCATTAGCACGCCTTAGTCTGCGTAGTACCGCTAAGGAAGAACTGCAAACATCAGCCGTGCTGGTTTTCGGCTGCGCACTTCGTCTGTCCGGAGAGTTGGTAACACCATCACCAGCCGTGACTTTCGATTACGGCGACTATGCTCAGCGCCTCAAGCTGCACGTGCGAGTGCTCGAGGTCGGCTCGCCACGCAAACAACAGTCCGCAAGTTGCTCCGGCTGCGTTGGGATCCGCTATCCACGTATTCCTTTGGGTTGATGGTGTTCGATTACCACTACAACCACCATACTTTGGCCCGCCTCGTGTGATGAAACGCAGAGCGATAACGTTTGTCATGGGAATGAGCGGGCGACACAACACCATGTGTTGACCGCCTCAAACCTGCCGTCATAGAGTGCGGGCCACCCAGCCAACCTACATTCGTTCAAGCCGCTCAGTCACCAGAGTTATTACCCGCACCCCCCACAATTACGCCTAGTGAGAACCCGGAAATTGGTTCACCAGAATCTTCAACCGTATCCGCAACGTGAAGTAGCCGTCGTGGTCGTCAAATATGAAATCCCGTCGTTTTGCTGATTTCGCGGCATTTTTTACAACCGATTGCTGGCACCAAGTTGTGAAATTCACCATGGATTTACCAATCTGCTGGCCCAAGAATTTACAATAAGTAGTTATAATTTCATTTTCGTCTCGTCTCCTAGTAACTAAAGGAGCACAGAAATTCTTTTGTGTTTGGTATTACGGCCCAACATCCGCCGACGCCCTCAGGCGCTATTTCCTTCCAGTTAGCCTGGCCCTGCACTCAATTACACTGGTTCATCCACAGCCTCGCTGACTTCCGTGTACTTTCAGGGAGCCAACCACTCAGTGGAAATTGGGATAGTTTGTCAGCGTGGCGCTGGAGACGAAAACTGGACGCCTTTTTGGGCGGACGGGACGCGGCATCTTCAAGCTGGCGAGCGTGTGAGACCCGTGGATGCTGAAACACCGTTGGACCGACGTACATCGGACCTCGAGAGTGCAGACACCATCTAACATTCACCGGCAGTCGTTCGACTTCATCAGCAGTATAACGAGCAAGATATGAGAGCTTCATTATGTGAGGGTTCATGCTGACTCATGGTCGATAGTCAGCCAAGTCCCATCAGCGCCTGTTCAGGACCCAGGTCACTACTTGTGCCAGCGGATGCGATTGACAAGGTAGCGGATCGATGAAATGCAAACGAATTCCCGTAAAGCGGTAGCTGGTCATGTGGCCAGTCAGTCAAGCAGAAGACAGGTTACTTGGTGGAAGTATGAACCGGTTGTTTTGTGCTGCAACGATTGGTATCAGTGATTGTCCTTTCCCATATAAATAATGTTTTGCGCTACTAAACTGAGATGATTCGTGGGCGGTATAGTCTTTCCACTAGAGTGGGTGGGACTGTTCGAAACACCTGAGCTATCAATACTTCCGGTCCGCCACCACGATCGAAGCCCAAATTCGTCCGACCTCCGGAAGGCTCCCGTGGCGACAGTCATCTTCGCCCACGCTTTCAACACGTTCATTGTTTAACTGGAAGCTGACTACTAAGCGCGGTTACCATTTGCCGCTGTCTAACGCAAGCTGACAAGCACGCTCTCAAGTACACGCTAATCACTATCGCTCTCGGTCGCCTTCTTATTCTCATGGGCTGTGGGGAATGCCGTTCTGGCCAACCTACTCTTACAGTGCCGAGCAATTAAGTAAAGTGCATGTGGTGCATGTAGTACGAAGGACCGAAGAACGCCTTTAATAAATAAACTGCAAGGTAAGGGGGCTGAGCGGCCTCACTGTAGGTGAGCCAGACGTGATCCCTAGGTCAAGTGCGCTTCCTTGTTTTCCTACTGCTCAGCGTTCCATCTGCGTACGTCTTTGAGTATTTTACTATTTCCCTTTTCTTGACGTTTTTGGTTATTTTGTCAAATCTTTCTTTATTATCCTTCGTTTTTTAGTGTCCAGATTGTCGTGCTTGTTTTAGATTGCATTACCTTTGCTACTGTCATGTCTATCTTCGATCTTTTTCGTTTGTCCACTAAGCGGGAACCCGGAGAACCCGCCCCCGTTGGGGTGATCACACCGCATATGCCGGCATTAACGCCTGCTGATCCAGAACTCTGGTTCACTCTGGTAAAATTGCAATTCAAAAACTGCCGTGTAACTAGTGATCCCGGCCGGTTCAGGCGGGTAGCAGGTCGCCTCCCACCGGAGGTGACAATGTAAGTTAGAGACGTAATAGTCCCCGCCGGGAGCTACGAGGCCTTGAAAGAGGCTGCTATTACCCGCGCGAACTCAAAAGCAGGACAAACGCATGTAACAACTTCGAAACATTGTGCTTGGAACTAGGAAGCCTTCTGGACTACCGCGCGGAATGCAGCGCTTGAGAGGACCGACAGTAGTTGAGAACCCGCTCTCAGGGGAACTTTGGCTGCAGCGTCTACCGCACAGCGTTCCAGTTTTACTGCATGCCAAGCGTAGATACTTGCTAGAGGGGAATGCAGCGATAACTGATGACACTACGCCACGATACAACGATGCCGTCGCCGAGGTAACCAAGTCTTTCGTCACAACAGTACCAGCGTCCCCAACATCCAACGACCTCGCTTCAGTTTTGTCTAGAATTGATTCGAGCATGCAACGCCTAGCAGTGAGTAGAAGTGGGTCACAGTAGCGGTACAGCGCACGTTCACTTAGGCGCCATAGACGTTCGCTAAGACGGCATTTCGGTTCTTCAAAAGAAGGGCGTTGTAAATACCACAAGACCACAATCGCTTCGGCGGGAAAGCCAAACGATGTCAACCAGGGTATGCATCTCCCAGTGCTCATCAGGGAAACTAAACCCTCGGCCCGTGGTGGCGGCCAACGAAGCCGGCTACAAGGCCAGCAGTCGCCTTTTGAATGTAAGGGATAGCGTTTTAAATAATCCATTCCTTGTAGACACCGCTGCCGAGGTGAGTGTCATCCCCGGCCGGAAGGCGACTATAGCATGCCGCAGGCTCAAGCGCCACGAGCTGCCAGTGGCGTGGCAATCCCAACGCTTGACAAGCGGTCGATCACCCTGAACTTAGGTTTAAAGCGTACCTCTTGTTGGGCATTCATCGTCTCCGACGTCTGTACCCCATTCTAGGTGCTGACTTCCTGCAACACTTTGACTTATCGATTGATGCACGGCACCGTAAAGTGGTGGATCATCGGACCTCTCACCGTTATCGACTATAATTCTCGAGTGAATCACATCATACCTGTGTACGTTCAACCACAGGCACACCAACCTTATGACGAGCTCGCCGCCGCCTACCCGGTCACGTTTCGACGGCCCGGACCCCTCCCGACAGCGACGGCCACTGTCACCCACCGTGTTGACACGAAGGGACCCCAGGTGTTCAGTAGCCCACGTTGGTTGGCACTGGGCGGGCTCCCTGCGGCACAGGCCGAATCCGAACATATACTAGAGTCAAGTATAATATGCACCTCTAGCAACCCTGGGCCTCCTCTCTGCGCATGGTTCCTAAATCTAACGGCCATGATGACCCTGTGGTGATTGCGGAGCACTTGACAAAGTCACTGTCCCTGAAAATTATCCGATTCCCGATATAAAGCACTATACTCCGTCTTTACCAGGTTGCTCAGTCTTCAGCCGTATCAATTTGGTCCAGGCATATAACCAGACTCCGATAGCAAGGACCGAAATCCCTAAAACTGCCATCCCTACGCCTATTCAGCTGTTCGAGTTAGGAGACGAAGTTCACGCAAAAAGTAACCCACTTTGGAGCGAAATAATACCAACAGCACGCCTGGGCCTGCGTAGAACTGCTAAGGAAGAATTCCGATCAACAACAGCCGTGCTGGTATACGACCAGGCACTTCTTCCGCCCGGGGAGTTGGTAGCCCCCTCACCAACCGTGACCTTCGAATACGGCGAATATAATTCACGTAACAGTTACGCTATGTGCGTCGCTTCCCAACAAAAGCCTTTGTGCCCCATTGACCATAACAGACACACACACACAATACCTTCATCATCATCCGAGTCCACCACTGTGAGCTAAACCGTCTCAACTTCAGCCCTACCAATATCACACACAATTAAAAACAGTAATACATTTCTTCATCTGAACAATTACAGAATTTGATGGCCCCACTTGTTCAAACTGTGTTCACAGATCATTGACCAGTAGTATACGTCCTTCAGTCAGCTTTCGGTCGATATTCGCCACTTAGACTGTGTTTCGCAGTTTACGGCGGGCACTGGACTCGTCCCTGGGGCACACAATCCCACAGCAGACGCACTCTCACGCCTCCACAATATTGACGACCCACTACCCATTAGCGTAGACCTAGAAACAATCGCTGGAGACCAAACAACAAATCCTGAAGTCGAGCAGATTAGAAACAACAACTCCCCGCATCTAGCGTCAGTGACGCCTCTAACTTCGGACGTGACTATCATTTGCGACGTCACAGGGCCGACGCCAATCACTAGTTCCTGCCAATTTTGGACGGAAGGTTTTTATCAGTCTCCACAGTATATCACATCGTGCTGCAACCGCTTCAGTGCAACTAGTCACCGAGCGATTTGTTTGGCTGTGCGCCAGACGCGACGTACGTATTTGGGCCCGCGCTTGCCTTCAATGCCAACGCATAAAAATACACCGTCACAACACCAGCAAAAGCCTTCGTGCTCCATTCGCTATTACACACACACAAGTCCTCCATCATCATCCGAGTCCATCACTGTGAGCTAAACCGCCTCAACTTCAGTCCTACCAATATCACACACAATTACAAACACTAACAAATCTCTTCATCTGAACAATTATAGAATTTGGTGGCGCCACTTGCTCAAACTGTGTAGACCGTCTGTACCCCGTTGCGTTCCTCCAATACACACCTCATCTCGTTCAAACGTTCCCAGTTCTCACTCTTTGTGCTCGGCCGAGCACAATCCGTATCCTCTCACGAACCCACGACAACGGCCTATACACTCTATACAGGAAACACGTCCCCAATTACCCCAGAAAAACAAAAAAACCTTCTTCTAAACCTAGTCACAATACGCGCACATATCATCATCATCATCATCGTCGTCGTCGTACAGCGTTAAACAGTAGCGCAAGCCCCACTGACCACTGCCTTTCTCACCATGTTGCACGTTCAATTAGAAAGTATGAATATACAAGATGGACAGGGAGTGGACACCTATGGGGGTGGGAAAAGGAAAGAATGCCCTAGTAGCCAACACACGAAGTACACAGTCTAACTGTACAAACGCACATCGACCAGTCATTCTGATTCGACAGAAAGTGACAACACGATCGCCACTGCTCGCGGTTCGCTGCCATATCCTTCAGTGTCTCCAGCCAACTGGTAGACGGATCTTTTGGACCCCAACCACGAAGACGTGAAGCACTTACTTCCCCCAAGTCTCATGTACATTTTCTAATCCCTCGCTGCCACGTCATCTGTTGACCTCCACATGGTCTCTTCCACTCCCTAGGAGGAACGGAGAATAGGACACGGTACGGTAGACGTGTGTTTGCCATACGTAACACGTGTCCCAACCAACGAAGTCTACTAAGCTGGATACGCTGTGACAGAACGTTCTCTGAATTAGTACCCAATACTCGCTTTCTGACCTCATCGTTGCTTACTCGGCTATTCCACCCAATCCTAGTGATACTACGCAAACATCGATGGTCAAAAACCTCAAGACGACGAATATCTTCAGCACGCAGACTCCAAGTTTCGAAACCATACAACAAAACTGAACGCACTGCAGCACATTACACACGACCTTTCAACTTCAGTGAAATATCAGATCGGCGCCAAAAGTGCTTCAGTTCAGCGTACGCCGCTCGAGCCTTGGATATCCGCGTGCTCACCTCTACTACTGTGCTCCCATCCGTCGTCACGCAGCTACCGGGATAGGTGAAGCGGTCGACAACTGACACCACCTCCCCATCGAGCATCAAGCTCGGAATTGTTGACGTACAGTCTTGTAACATCACCTTGCACTTTGAAGGTGCAAAGCGCATGCCGAATGGAGCTACAGCTCTTGCGAGATTATCTAGTGCACGCTGAGCATGTTCCGTGCATTCGAACAAGCAGACAACGTCGTCCGCGTAATCCAGGTCACATAGCTTTTCACTATTTCCTAGTTCGACGACTACATCCTGAAGATTTTGCTGAGCATTGTCCATTATTTCGTCCATGACGAAGTTGAACAGGAATGGAGACAAAGGACATCCCTGTCGAACACCACTGGTCGTTTCGAACCGACCGGATAGTTCACCGTAAACCCTAACGCGGCCAGAAGTATGAGAATACAATAATCTCAGTAGGTTCACGAACTTCTGGGGCATACCTTTTCGATGAAGAACACTGAAAAGCGATGTTCGATCAACTGAATCGAAGGCGCCTTTCAGGTCTAAGAAAAGCATTATTATCGGTCGGCGGTGCGTGTGACGCGTTTCAAGTAGTCGACGAAGAGTAAAAATCTGGTCGATGCATCCTCGACCTGGGCGGAATCCAGCCTGCTGCTCGCGGACATTCCTCCCACGAGCCGGTGTAAGACGATGCAGCAAAATCGAAGCTAATACTTTGGTGACTATCGGAATTAAGCTAATCCCACGATGATTACTGCAGTCATTGCGTATCCCCTTCTTGAAGATGGGAACAATCAATGACTCGCTCTACATTAACGGAATACGCTCCTCGTTCCAAATGTCACGGAGCAAGGCAGTAAGTGATTTTATCAACGCCACACCACCCAGTTTGAAAAGAACTGGAGGAAGTTCGTCGGGACCTGCCGCTTTCCCTCGCTTTAGTAATCGAATGCTCGACTCTACTTCTACTTCCGATGGGGGCTCAAGTGACACCACCCAAGGAGTCGCAGTTGTTGACACGGGAGTAACTGCACTAGCGTGCGGCCAGCTAAACTGTTCCTTGAAGTACTCGGCCCATCGGTCAAGCCTTTGCTGTTTGCTATGGATGGGTTCTCCATTTCTATCGCAAATCGTTTCACTGACCTGGGTTCGCCGTCCACCGGTGTCACGAACAAGTTTGAACAGTCTTTGACTGTTACCTGAAGCAGCTGTTATTTCCATTTCTTCGGCTACCTTGACTCACCAATTTTTGCGATCATTCTTAAGGCTTTTCGTAACTTGTCTTTGCAGCTTTCTCCGCATCTTATTCATCTCCTTACGGTTCGAGAGCTGACGCTTTTGCTCCATTTTACTCAGCGACTCTTGCGAGATCCAGTGTCTTTGATGGACATCGGATCTAGGACCACAGGCAAAACCTGCTGCCACGTGCATCGCCTGTTTGATATGAGCCCAATGCTCATCTACATTACCGTTCGTCGTAGATCCTAGCTCATGTTCTAACTTCTGCTCATAACGGGTGCGTACTTCTGGATCACACAAATGTTGTACGGCTAATCGGGTTTGCGGTTTGCGGTTTGCGACGATAACCATGGAGCTGGAGAGATAATCGCATTAAAACTAACGCATGGTCCGACTCTACGTACGTGGACCAGTAAGATCTACAGTTCTGAACAGAACTGCGCCACCGGTAGCTTACGGCAATATGATCAATTTGACTCAAAGTACCTGTAGAGTTAGAGCGCCATGTCGCTGTGCGACGCGAGCTGTGTCGGAAATTGATGCTAGACAAGAACAATCGATTGTCTACACAAAACTGGAGAAGTCTATCCCCGTTATCTGTACGCTCAGCGGGTAAAGCACAGCGCCCACCTAAACAGGCTTCGGAAGCACTGAGTTTGCCAACTTATGCATTGAAGTCACCAGCTAGCACTACAATGTCAGAACCTTTACTGCTGCGAACGAGGGTGCCGAGTTCATCGTAGAACTCATCTCTCTGCGCGTCTGAGCTGCAGTCCGTTGGGGCGTACGCCGAGATCACAAACAAATCGCGCTTAACGCAACTATCCTTTCGAACGCCAACTGACCCTTGGAGTCTCACAGCACATAAACGACTGTTAACAGGGATCCAATCTAAAAGGGCAGCCTCAGCCTTGTCAGTCAAGACAATTCATACACAACGTTGATCCACAGCTCTAGCTGCTTCGTCTCCTGAGGTGCGCAGGAAATACCTCGATGAGATACCAGGAGCAGTTACTTGAATTACACTGCTCGAATCCTGGATACGCGTTTCACTTAAGCAGCAGACATCAATCTTCAGAGAATCTAATGTGAGAGCTAGGCACGCCTGCTGACCGGCCTGCATGAGTGTACGCACGTTGAAGCAGCCGAGATTCAGAGGCTGACGAGGCTTGAGGAAATGTGAGTTACCAGACAGAGGATTATTCCCGACACTATTTGACAGTGAATCGTTGCGAGTATCGACCGTGTTATCAGTGGGAGCATTATGGGTGGATAGATGGGGCAAAGAGAGGTGGTTGAGGACAGAAGACAAAGGTTGAATAAAAGAGAGGGAACTCTGAGCAGTAGCCCACTTATCACTACCCACCCCACTCGATGCAATGGACAGTGCGGTCCTGATTATCCTGCGCGACGACCGATGCAGTATGGAATTCTTTGTATTCGTGCAGTTCATGGGAGATGTTGGACGGGTACAGCTAGGGTGTCCAGCCACAAAGAAGGAGAACGATTAGGGTCCTCGTCCAAAGCCTTTAGTTCTAACAAGAACCTATCCGCAAGGCAGCGGGATGGCTTAGTGGAAGCCTATTTGCTTGGATCAATTATTCTTCCACTGATTTTGCCGATTGAGTTGTCAGCTCAAATCAACCCCCAACCTGGAGGACCAGGAGACTGTACTTTGTCTGACCTCTACCCATTGACCTGTCAGGCATGATTGCATCTCCGGTTTAAAGAAGATATCCTACACAGCTCTTTGGGTCATAGAGGCGCGCAAGCCATCACACCACGTCAAGGTGCAGTCTCGTCGTCAACTGTTCAAGTTGAAAAAACTCTTCACACTCAGCCAACACAGAGTCGTCCTCAGGTGTCACACGCACGATCCTTCATCCTATCTCACACTCACATTCCCACTTAAACTCCCACTAGCACTCCCTCCGGCCACCCACCTAGATGGCCACTAACCCTCATTCCTAATTACATCCAGTTCAACTACACCACTCCCATGCCTCCAAATCCTCAGTCAAGTTCAATCGACTCATGAACAATCATCACATGAATCGGAACGAAAACACTTACCACTCAAACTCACATATCGGTTACTCTATGTACGTCGCTTACCATCAAAAGCCTTCGTGCTCCATTCGCTATTACACACACACACACACACGCAAACACAAGAGCTCCATCATCATCCGAGTCCACCACTGTGAGCTAAACCGCCTCAACTTCAGTCCTACCAATATCACACACAATTACAAACACTAACAAATCTCTTCATCTGAACAATTATAGAATTTGGTGGCGCCACTTGCTCAAACTGTGTAGACCGTCTGCACCCCGTTGCGTTCCTCCAATACACACCTCATCTCGTTCAAACGTTCCCAGTTCTCACTCTTTGTGCTCGGCCGAGCACAATCCGTATCCTCTCACGAACCCACGACAACGGCCTATACACTCTATACAGGAAACACGTCCCCAATTACCCCAGAAAAACAAAAAAACCTTCTTCTAAACCTAGTCACAATACGCGCACATATCATCATCATCATCGTCGTCGTCGTCGTACAGCGTTAAACAGTAGCGCAAGCCCCACTGACCACTGCCTTTCTCACCATGTTGCACGTTCAATTAGAAAGTATGAATATACAAGATGGACAGGGAGTGGACACCTATGGGGGTGGGAAAAGGAAAGAATGCCCTAGTAGCCAACACACGAAGTACACAGTCTAACTGTACAAACGCACATCGACCAGTCATTCTGATTCGACAGAAAGTGACAACACGATCGCCACTGCTCGCGGTTCGCTGCCATATCCTTCAGTGTCTCCAGCCAACTGGTAGACGGATCTTTTGGACCCCAACCACGAAGACGTGAAGCACTTACTTCCCCCAAGTCTCATGTACATTTTCTAATCCCTCGCTGCCACGTCATCTGTTGACCTCCACATGGTCTCTTCCACTCCCTAGGAGGAACGGAGAATAGGACACGGTACGGTAGACGTGTGTTTGCCATACGTAACACGTGTCCCAACCAACGAAGTCTACTAAGCTGGATACGCTGTGACAGAACGTTCTCTGAATTAGTACCCAATACTCGCTTTCTGACCTCATCGTTGCTTACTCGGCTATTCCACCCAATCCTAGTGATACTACGCAAACATCGATGGTCAAAAACCTCAAGACGACGAATATCTTCAGCACGCAGACTCCAAGTTTCGAAACCATACAACAAAACTGAACGCACTGCAGCACATTACACACGACCTTTCAACTTCAGTGAAATATCAGATCGGCGCCAAAAGTGCTTCAGTTCAGCGTACGCCGCTCGAGCCTTGGATATCCGCGTGCTCACCTCTACTACTGTGCTCCCATCCGTCGTCACGCAGCTACCGGGATAGGTGAAGCGGTCGACAACTGACACCACCTCCCCATCGAGCATCAAGCTCGGAATTGTTGACGTACAGTCTTGTAACATCACCTTGCACTTTGAAGGTGCAAAGCGCATGCCGAATGGAGCTACAGCTCTTGCGAGATTATCTAGTGCACGCTGAGCATGTTCCGTGCATTCGAACAAGCAGACAACGTCGTCCGCGTAATCCAGGTCACATAGCTTTTCACTATTTCCTAGTTCGACGCCTACATCCTGAAGATTTTGCTGAGCATTGTCCATTATTTCGTCCATGACGAAGTTGAACAAGAATGGAGACAAAGGACATCCCTGTCGAACACCACTGGTCGTTTCGAACCGACCGGATAGTTCACCGTAAACCCTAACGCGGCCAGAAGTATGAGAATACAATAATCTCAGTAGGTTCACGAACTTCTGGGGCATACCTTTTCGATGAAGAACACTGAAAAGCGATGTTCGATCAACTGAATCGAAGGCGCCTTTCAGGTCTAAGAAAAGCATTATTGTCGGTCGGCGGTGCGTGTGACGCGTTTCAAGTAGTCGACGAAGAGTAAAAATCTGGTCGATGCATCCTCGACCTGGGCGGAATCCAGCCTGCTGCTCGCGGACATTCCTCTCACGAGCCGGTGTAAGACGATGCAGCAAAATCGAAGCTAATACTTTGGTGACTATCGGAATTAAGCTAATATCACGATGATTACTGCAGTCATTGCGTATCCCCTTCTTGAAGATGGGAACAATCAATGACTCGCTCTACATTAACGGAATACGCTCCTCGTTCCAAATGTCACGGAGCAAGGCAGTAAGTGATTTTATCAACGCCACACCACCCAGTTTGAAAAGAACTGGAGGAAGTTCGTCGGGACCTGCCACTTTCCCTCGCTTTAGTAATCGAATGCTCGACTCTACTTCTACTTCCGATGGGGGCTCAAGTGACACCACCCAAGGAGTCGCAGTTGTTGACACGGGAGTAACTGCACTAGCGTGCGGCCAGCTAAACTGTTCCTTGAAGTACTCGGCCCATCGGTCAAGCCTTTGCTGTTTGCTATGGATGGGTTCTCCATTTCTATCGCAAATCGTTTCACTGACCTGGGTTCGCCGTCCACCGGTGTCACGAACAAGTTTGAACAGTCTTTGACTGTTACCTGAAGCAGCTGTTATTTCCATTTCTTCGGCTACCTTGACTCACCAATTTTTGCGATCATTCTTAAGGCTTTTCGTAACTTGTCTTTGCAGCTTTCTCCGCATCTTATTCATCTCCTTACGGTTCGAGAGCTGACGCTTTTGCTCCATTTTACTCAGCGACTCTTGCGAGATCCAGTGTCTTTGATGGACATCGGATCTAGGACCACAGGCAAAACCTGCTGCCACGTGCATCGCCTGTTTGATATGAGCCCAATGCTCATCTACATTACCGTTCGTCGTAGATCCTAGCTCATGTTCTAACTTCTGCTCATAACGGGTGCGTACTTCTGGATCACACAAATGTTGTACGGCTAATCGGGTTTGCGGTTTGCGGTTTGCGACGATAACCATGGAGCTGGAGAGATAATCGCATTAAAACTAACGCATGGTCCGACTCTACGTACGTGGACCAGTAAGATCTACAGTTCTGAACAGAACTGCGCCACCGGTAGCTTACGGCAATATGATCAATTTGACTCAAAGTACCTGTAGAGTTAGAGCGCCATGTCGCTGTGCGACGCGAGCTGTGTCGGAAATTGATGCTAGACAAGAACAATCGATTGTCTACACAAAACTGGAGAAGTCTATCCCCGTTATCTGTACGCTCAGCGGGTAAAGCACAGCGCCCACCTAAACAGGCTTCGGAAGCACTGAGTTTGCCAACTTATGCATTGAAGTCACCAGCTAGCACTACAATGTCAGAACCTTTACTGCTGCGAACGAGGGTGCCGAGTTCATCGTAGAACTCATCTCTCTGCGCGTCTGAGCTGCAGTCCGTTGGGGCGTACGCCGAGATCACAAACAAATCGCGCTTAACGCAACTATCCTTTCGAACGCCAACTGACCCTTGGAGTCTCACAGCACATAAACGACTGTTAACAGGGATCCAATCTAAAAGGGCAGCCTCAGCCTTGTCAGTCAAGACAATTCATACACAACGTTGATCCACAGCTCTAGCTGCTTCGTCTCCTGAGGTGCGCAGGAAATACCTCGATGAGATACCAGGAGCAGTTACTTGAATTACACTGTTCGAATCCTGGATACGCGTTTCACTTAAGCAGCAGACATCAATCTTCAGAGAATCTAATGTGAGGGCTAGGCACGCCTGCTGACCGGCCTGCATGAGTGTACGCACGTTGAAGCAGCCGAGATTCAGAGGCTGACGAGGCTTGAGGAAATGTGAGTTACCAGACAGAGGATTATTCCCGACACTATTTGACAGTGAATCGTTGCGAGTATCGACCGTGTTATCAGTGGGAGCATTATGGGTGGATAGATGGGGCAAAGAGAGGTGGTTGAGGACAGAAGACAAAGGTTGAATAAAAGAGAGGGAACTCTGAGCAGTAGCCCACTTATCACTACCCACCCCACTCGATGCAATGGACAGTGCGGTCCTGATTATCCTGCGCGACGACCGATGCAGTATGGAATTCTTTGTATTCGTGCAGTTCATGGGAGATGTTGGACGGGTACTGCTAGGGTGTCCAGCCACAAAGAAGGAGAACGATTAGGGTCCTCGTCCAAAGCCTTTAGTTCTAACAAGAACCTATCCGCAAGGCAGCGGGATGGCTTAGTGGAAGCCTATTTGCTTGGATCAATTATTCTTCCACTGATTTTGCCGATTGAGTTGTCAGCTCAAATCAACCCCCAACCTGGAGGACCAGGAGACTGTACTTTGTCTGACCTCTACCCATTGACCTGTCAGGCATGATTGCATCTCCGGTTTAAAGAAGATATCCTACACAGCTCTTTGGGTCATAGAGGCGCGCAAGCCATCACACCACGTCAAGGTGCAGTCTCGTCGTCAACTGTTCAAGTTGAAAAAACTCTTCACACTCAGCCAACACAGAGTCGTCCTCAGGTGCCACACGCACGATCCTTCATCCTATCTCACACTCACATTCCCACTTAAACTCCCACTAGCACTCCCTCCGGCCACCCACCTAGATGGCCACTAACCCTCATTCCTAATTACATCCAGTTCAACTACACCACTCCCATGCCTCCAAATCCTCAGTCAAGTTCAATCGACTCATGAACAATCATCACATGAATCGGAACGAAAACACTTACCACTCAAACTCACATATCGGTTACTCTATGTACGTCGCTTACCATCAAAAGCCTTCGTGCTCCATTCGCTATTACACACACACACACACACGCAAACACAAGAGCTCCATCATCATCCGAGTCCACCACTGTGAGCTAAACCGCCTCAACTTCAGTCCTACCAATATCACACACAATTACAAACACTAACAAATCTCTTCATCTGAACAATTATAGAATTTGGTGGCGCCACTTGCTCAAACTGTGTAGACCGTCTGCACCCCGTTGCGTTCCTCCAATACACACCTCATCTCGTTCAAACGTTCCCAGTTCTCACTCTTTGTGCTCGGCCGAGCACAATCCGTATCCTCTCACGAACCCACGACAACGGCCTATACACTCTATACAGGAAACACGTCCCCAATTACCTCAGAAAAACAAAAAAACCTTCTTCTAAACCTAGTCACAATACGCGCACATATCATCATCATCATCATCGTCGTCGTCGTACAGCGTTAAACAGTAGCGCAAGCCCCACTGACCACTGCCTTTCTCACCATGTTGCACGTTCAATTAGAAAGTATGAATATACAAGATGGACAGGGAGTGGACACCTATGGGGGTGGGAAAAGGAAAGAATGCCCTAGTAGCCAACACACGAAGTACACAGTCTAACTGTACAAACGCACATCGACCAGTCATTCTGATTCGACAGAAAGTGACAACACGATCGCCACTGCTCGCGGTTCGCTGCCATATCCTTCAGTGTCTCCAGCCAACTGGTAGACGGATCTTTTGGACCCCAACCACGAAGACGTGAAGCACTTACTTCCCCCAAGTCTCATGTACATTTTCTAATCCCTCGCTGCCACGTCATCTGTTGACCTCCACATGGTCTCTTCCACTCCCTAGGAGGAACGGAGAATAGGACACGGTACGGTAGACGTGTGTTTGCCATACGTAACACGTGTCCCAACCAACGAAGTCTACTAAGCTGGATACGCTGTGACAGAACGTTCTCTGAATTAGTACCCAATACTCGCTTTCTGACCTCATCGTTGCTTACTCGGCTATTCCACCCAATCCTAGTGATACTACGCAAACATCGATGGTCAAAAACCTCAAGACGACGAATATCTTCAGCACGCAGACTCCAAGTTTCGAAACCATACAACAAAACTGAACGCACTGCAGCACATTACACACGACCTTTCAACTTCAGTGAAATATCAGATCGGCGCCAAAAGTGCTTCAGTTCGGCGTACGCCGCTCGAGCCTTGGATATCCGCGTGCTCACCTCTACTACTGTGCTCCCATCCGTCGTCACGCAGCTACCAGGATAGGTGAAGTGGTCGACAACTGACACCACCTCCCCATCGAGCATCAAGCTCGGAATTGTTGACGTACAGTCTTGTAACATCACCTTGCACTTTGAAGGTGCAAAGCGCATGCCGAATGGAGCTACAGCTCTTGCGAGATTATCTAGTGCACGCTGAGCACGTTCCGTGCATTCGAACAAGCAGACAACGTCGTCCGCGTAATCCAGGTCACATAGCTTTTCACTATTTCCTAGTTCGACGCCTACATCCTGAAGATTTTGCTGAGCATTGTCCATTATTTCGTCCATGACGAAGTTGAACAAGAATGGAGACAAAGGACATCCCTGTCGAACACCACTGGTCGTTTCGAACCGACCGGATAGTTCACCGTAAACCCTAACGCGGCCAGAAGTATGAGAATACAATAATCTCAGTAGGTTCACGAACTTCTGGGGCATACCTTTTCGATGAAGAACACTGAAAAGCGATGTTCGATCAACTGAATCGAAGGCGCCTTTCAGGTCTAAGAAAAGCATTATTGTCGGTCGGCGGTGCGTGTGACGCGTTTCAAGTAGTCGACGAAGAGTAAAAATCTGGTCGATGCATCCTCGACCTGGGCGGAATCCAGCCTGCTGCTCGCGGACATTCCTCTCACGAGCCGGTGTAAGACGATGCAGCAAAATCGAAGCTAATACTTTGGTGACTATCGGAATTAAGCTAATATCACGATGATTACTGCAGTCATTGCGTATCCCCTTCTTGAAGATGGGAACAATCAATGACTCGCTCTACATTAACGGAATACGCTCCTCGTTCCAAATGTCACGGAGCAAGGCAGTAAGTGATTTTATCAACGCCACACCACCCAGTTTGAAAAGAACTGGAGGAAGTTCGTCGGGACCTGCCACTTTCCCTCGCTTTAGTAATCGAATGCTCGACTCTACTTCTACTTCCGATGGGGGCTCAAGTGACACCACCCAAGGAGTCGCAGTTGTTGACACGGGAGTAACTGCACTAGCGTGCGGCCAGCTAAACTGTTCCTTGAAGTACTCGGCCCATCGGTCAAGCCTTTGCTGTTTGCTATGGATGGGTTCTCCATTTCTATCGCAAATCGTTTCACTGACCTGGGTTCGCCGTCCACCGGTGTCACGAACAAGTTTGAACAGTCTTTGACTGTTACCTGAAGCAGCTGTTATTTCCATTTCTTCGGCTACCTTGACTCACCAATTTTTGCGATCATTCTTAAGGCTTTTCGTAACTTGTCTTTGCAGCTTTCTCCGCATCTTATTCATCTCCTTACGGTTCGAGAGCTGACGCTTTTGCTCCATTTTACTCAGCGACTCTTGCGAGATCCAGTGTCTTTGATGGACATCGGATCTAGGACCACAGGCAAAACCTGCTGCCACGTGCATCGCCTGTTTGATATGAGCCCAATGCTCATCTACATTACCGTTCGTCGTAGATCCTAGCTCATGTTCTAACTTCTGCTCATAACGGGTGCGTACTTCTGGATCACACAAATGTTGCACGGCTAATCGGGTTTGCGGTTTGCGGTTTGCGACGATAACCATGGAGCTGGAGAGATAATCGCATTAAAACTAACGCATGGTCCGACTCTACGTACGTGGACCAGTAAGATCTACAGTTCTGAACAGAACTGCGCCACCGGTAGCTTACGGCAATATGATCAATTTGACTCAAAGTACCTGTAGAGTTAGAGCGCCATGTCGCTGTGCGACGCGAGCTGTGTCGGAAATTGATGCTAGACAAGAACAATCGATTGTCTACACAAAACTGGAGAAGTCTATCCCCGTTATCTGTACGCTCAGCGGGTAAAGCACAGCGCCCACCTAAACAGGCTTCGGAAGCACTGAGTTTGCCAACTTATGCATTGAAGTCACCAGCTAGCACTACAATGTCAGAACCTTTACTGCTGCGAACGAGGGTGCCGAGTTCATCGTAGAACTCATCTCTCTGCGCGTCTGAGCTGCAGTCCGTTGGGGCGTACGCCGAGATCACAAACAAATCGCGCTTAACGCAACTATCCTTTCGAACGCCAACTGACCCTTGGAGTCTCACAGCACATAAACGACTGTTAACAGGGATCCAATCTAAAAGGGCAGTCTCAGCCTTGTCAGTCAAGACAATTCATACACAACGTTGATCCACAGCTCTAGCTGCTTCGTCTCCTGAGGTGCGCAGGAAATACCTCGATGAGATACCAGGAGCAGTTACTTGAATTACACTGCTCGAATCCTGGATACGCGTTTCACTTAAGCAGCAGACATCAATCTTCAGAGAATCTAATGTGAGGGCTAGGCACGCCTGCTGACCGGCCTGCATGAGTGTACGCACGTTGAAGCAGCCGAGATTCAGAGGCTGACGAGGCTTGAGGAAATGTGAGTTACCAGACAGAGGATTATTCCCGACACTATTTGACAGTGAATCGTTGCGAGTATCGACCGTGTTATCAGTGGGAGCATTATGGGTGGATAGATGGGGCAAAGAGAGGTGGTTGAGGACAGAAGACAAAGGTTGAATAAAAGAGAGGGAACTCTGAGCAGTAGCCCA
Source organism: Fasciola hepatica (assembly GCA_948099385.1). Taxonomy (NCBI): domain Eukaryota; kingdom Metazoa; phylum Platyhelminthes; class Trematoda; order Plagiorchiida; family Fasciolidae; genus Fasciola; species Fasciola hepatica. The sequence goes on along the minus strand of CANUEZ040000431.1, from coordinate 35,471 downwards.
CTTATCACTACCCACCCCACTCGATGCAATGGACAGTGCGGTCCTGATTATCCTGCGCGACGACCGATGCAGTATGGAATTCTTTGTATTCGTGCAGTTCATGGGAGATGTTGGACGGGTACTGCTAGGGTGTCCAGCCACAAAGAAGGAGAACGATTAGGGTCCTCGTCCAAAGCCTTTAGTTCTAACAAGAACCTATCCGCAAGGCAGCGGGATGGCTTAGTGGAAGCCTATTTGCTTGGATCAATTATTCTTCCACTGATTTTGCCGATTGAGTTGTCAGCTCAAATCAACCCCCAACCTGGAGGACCAGGAGACTGTACTTTGTCTGACCTCTACCCATTGACCTGTCAGGCATGATTGCATCTCCGGTTTAAAGAAGATATCCTACACAGCTCTTTGGGTCATAGAGGCGCGCAAGCCATCACACCACGTCAAGGTGCAGTCTCGTCGTCAACTGTTCAAGTTGAAAAAACTCTTCACACTCAGCCAACACAGAGTCGTCCTCAGGTGTCACACGCACGATCCTTCATCCTATCTCACACTCACATTCCCACTTAAACTCCCACTAGCACTCCCTCCGGCCACCCACCTAGATGGCCACTAACCCTCATTCCTAATTACATCCAGTTCAACTACACCACTCCCATGCCTCCAAATCCTCAGTCAAGTTCAATCGACTCATGAACAATCATCACATGAATCGGAACGAAAACACTTACCACTCAAACTCACATATCGGTTACTCTATGTACGTCGCTTACCATCAAAAGCCTTCGTGCTCCATTCGCTATTACACACACACACACACACGCACGCACGCACACACACACACACACACACACACACACACGCAAACACAAGAGCTCCATCATCATCCGAGTCCACCACTGTGAGCTAAACCGCCTCAACTTCAGTCCTACCAATATCACACACAATTACAAACACTAACAAATCTCTTCATCTGAACAATTATAGAATTTGGTGGCGCCACTTGCTCAAACTGTGTAGACCGTCTGCACCCCGTTGCGTTCCTCCAATACACACCTCATCTCGTTCAAACGTTCCCAGTTCTCACTCTTTGTGCTCGGCCGAGCACAATCCGTATCCTCTCACGAACCCACGACAACGGCCTATACACTCTATACAGGAAACACGTCCCCAATTACCTCAGAAAAACAAAAAAACCTTCTTCTAAACCTAGTCACAATACGCGCACATATCATCATCATCATCATCGTCGTCGTCGTACAGCGTTAAACAGTAGCGCAAGCCCCACTGACCACTGCCTTTCTCACCATGTTGCACGTTCAATTAGAAAGTATGAATATACAAGATGGACAGGGAGTGGACACCTATGGGGGTGGGAAAAGGAAAGAATGCCCTAGTAGCCAACACACGAAGTACACAGTCTAACTGTACAAACGCACATCGACCAGTCATTCTGATTCGACAGAAAGTGACAACACGATCGCCACTGCTCGCGGTTCGCTGCCATATCCTTCAGTGTCTCCAGCCAACTGGTAGACGGATCTTTTGGACCCCAACCACGAAGACGTGAAGCACTTACTTCCCCCAAGTCTCATGTACATTTTCTAATCCCTCGCTGCCACGTCATCTGTTGACCTCCACATGGTCTCTTCCACTCCCTAGGAGGAACGGAGAATAGGACACGGTACGGTAGACGTGTGTTTGCCATACGTAACACGTGTCCCAACCAACGAAGTCTACTAAGCTGGATACGCTGTGACAGAACGTTCTCTGAATTAGTACCCAATACTCGCTTTCTGACCTCATCGTTGCTTACTCGGCTATTCCACCCAATCCTAGTGATACTACGCAAACATCGATGGTCAAAAACCTCAAGACGACGAATATCTTCAGCACGCAGACTCCAAGTTTCGAAACCATACAACAAAACTGAACGCACTGCAGCACATTACACACGACCTTTCAACTTGATTGAAAGTGGTTTTACTCACCTACGTTCCAATTTACCCGAGATCCCGAAAACTCGCTTTCTGCTCGTCCCACACAAACGTCTCCTATACCGTTCAATTCGTCACGTCCTCCTACGTTGATTGAAAGTGGTTTTACTCACCTACGTTCCAATTTACCCGAGATCCCGAAAACTCGCTTTCTGCTCGTCCCACACAAACGTCTCCTATACCGTTCAATTCGTCACGTCCTCCTACGTTGATTGAAAGTGGTTTTACTCACCTACGTTCCAATTTACCCGAGATCCCGAAAACTCGCTTTCTGCTCGTCCCACACAAACGTCTCCTATACCGTTCAATTCGTCACGTCCTCCTACGTTGATTGAAAGTGGTTTTACTCACCTACGTTCCAATTTACCCGAGATCCCGAAAACTCGCTTTCTGCTCGTCCCACACAAACGTCTCCTATACCGTTCAATTCGTCACGTCCTCCTACGTTGATTGAAAGTGGTTTTACTCACCTACGTTCCAATTTACCCGAGATCCCGAAAACTCGCTTTCTGCTCGTCCCACACAAACGTCTCCTATACAGTTCAAATCGTCACGTCCTCCTACGTTGATTGAAAGTGGTTTTACTCACCTACGTTCCAATTTACCCGAGATCCCGAAAACTCGCTTTCTGCTCGTCCCACACAAACGTCTCCTATACCGTTCAATTCGTCACGTCCTCCTACGTTGATTGAAAGTGGTTTTACTCACCTACGTTCCAATTTACCCGAGATCCCGAAAACTCGCTTTCTGCTCGTCCCACACAAACGTCTCCTATACCGTTCAATTCGTCACGTCCTCCTACGTTGATTGAAAGTGGTTTTACTCACCTACGTTCCAATTTACCCGAGATCCCGAAAACTCGCTTTCTGCTCGTCCCACACAAACGTCTCCTATACCGTTCAATTCGTCACGTCCTCCTACGTTGATTGAAAGTGGTTTTACTCACCTACGTTCCAATTTACCCGAGATCCCGAAAACTCGCTTTCTGCTCGTCCCACACAAACGTCTCCTATACCGTTCAATTCGTCACGTCCTCCTACGTTGATTGAAAGTGGTTTTACTCACCTACGTTCCAATTTACCCGAGATCCCGAAAACTCGCTTTCTGCTCGTCCCACACAAACGTCTCCTATACCGTTCAATTCGTCACGTCCTCCTACGTTGATTGAAAGTGGTTTTACTCACCTACGTTCCAATTTACCCGAGATCCCGAAAACTCGCTTTCTGCTCGTCCCACACAAACGTCTCCTATACCGTTCAATTCGTCACGTCCTCCTACGTTGATTGAAAGTGGTTTTACTCACCTACGTTCCAATTTACCCGAGATCCCGAAAACTCGCTTTCTGCTCGTCCCACACAAACGTCTCCTATACCGTTCAATTCGTCACGTCCTCCTACGTTGATTGAAAGTGGTTTTACTCACCTACGTTCCAATTTACCCGAGATCCCGAAAACTCGCTTTCTGCTCGTCCCACACAAACGTCTCCTATACCGTTCAATTCGTCACGTCCTCCTACGTTGATTGAAAGTGGTTTTACTCACCTACGTTCCAATTTACCCGAGATCCCGAAAACTCGCTTTCTGCTCGTCCCACACAAACGTCTCCTATACCGTTCAATTCGTCACGTCCTCCTACGTTGATTGAAAGTGGTTTTACTCACCTACGTTCCAATTTACCCGAGATCCCGAAAACTCGCTTTCTGCTCGTCCCACACAAACGTCTCCTATACCGTTCAATTCGTCACGTCCTCCTACGTTGATTGAAAGTGGTTTTACTCACCTACGTTCCAATTTACCCGAGATCCCGAAAACTCGCTTTCTGCTCGTCCCACACAAACGTCTCCTATACCGTTCAATTCGTCACGTCCTCCTACGTTGATTGAAAGTGGTTTTACTCACCTACGTTCCAATTTACCCGAGATCCCGAAAACTCGCTTTCTGCTCGTCCCACACAAACGTCTCCTATACCGTTCAATTCGTCACGTCCTCCTACGTTGATTGAAAGTGGTTTTACTCACCTACGTTCCAATTTACCCGAGATCCCGAAAACTCGCTTTCTGCTCGTCCCACACAAACGTCTCCTATACCGTTCAATTCGTCACGTCCTCCTACGTTGATTGAAAGTGGTTTTACTCACCTACGTTCCAATTTACCCGAGATCCCGAAAACTCGCTTTCTGCTCGTCCCACACAAACGTCTCCTATACCGTTCAATTCGTCACGTCCTCCTACGTTGATTGAAAGTGGTTTTACTCACCTACGTTCCAATTTACCCGAGATCCCGAAAACTCGCTTTCTGCTCGTCCCACACAAACGTCTCCTATACCGTTCAATTCGTCACGTCCTCCTACGTTGATTGAAAGTGGTTTTACTCACCTACGTTCCAATTTACCCGAGATCCCGAAAACTCGCTTTCTGCTCGTCCCACACAAACGTCTCCTATACCGTTCAATTCGTCACGTCCTCCTACGTTGATTGAAAGTGGTTTTACTCACCTACGTTCCAATTTACCCGAGATCCCGAAAACTCGCTTTCTGCTCGTCCCACACAAACGTCTCCTATACCGTTCAATTCGTCACGTCCTCCTACGTTGATTGAAAGTGGTTTTACTCACCTACGTTCCAATTTACCCGAGATCCCGAAAACTCGCTTTCTGCTCGTCCCACACAAACGTCTCCTATACCGTTCAATTCGTCACGTCCTCCTACGTTGATTGAAAGTGGTTTTACTCACCTACGTTCCAATTTACCCGAGATCCCGAAAACTCGCTTTCTGCTCGTCCCACACAAACGTCTCCTATACCGTTCAATTCGTCACGTCCTCCTACGTTGATTGAAAGTGGTTTTACTCACCTACGTTCCAATTTACCCGAGATCCCGAAAACTCGCTTTCTGCTCGTCCCACACAAACGTCTCCTATACCGTTCAATTCGTCACGTCCTCCTACGTTGATTGAAAGTGGTTTTACTCACCTACGTTCCAATTTACCCGAGATCCCGAAAACTCGCTTTCTGCTCGTCCCACACAAACGTCTCCTATACCGTTCAATTCGTCACGTCCTCCTACGTTGATTGAAAGTGGTTTTACTCACCTACGTTCCAATTTACCCGAGATCCCGAAAACTCGCTTTCTGCTCGTCCCACACAAACGTCTCCTATACCGTTCAATTCGTCACGTCCTCCTACGTTGATTGAAAGTGGTTTTACTCACCTACGTTCCAATTTACCCGAGATCCCGAAAACTCGCTTTCTGCTCGTCCCACACAAACGTCTCCTATACCGTTCAATTCGTCACGTCCTCCTACGTTGATTGAAAGTGGTTTTACTCACCTACGTTCCAATTTACCCGAGATCCCGAAAACTCGCTTTCTGCTCGTCCCACACAAACGTCTCCTATACCGTTCAATTCGTCACGTCCTCCTACGTTGATTGAAAGTGGTTTTACTCACCTACGTTCCAATTTACCCGAGATCCCGAAAACTCGCTTTCTGCTCGTCCCACACAAACGTCTCCTATACCGTTCAATTCGTCACGTCCTCCTACGTTGATTGAAAGTGGTTTTACTCACCTACGTTCCAATTTACCCGAGATCCCGAAAACTCGCTTTCTGCTCGTCCCACACAAACGTCTCCTATACCGTTCAATTCGTCACGTCCTCCTACGTTGATTGAAAGTGGTTTTACTCACCTACGTTCCAATTTACCCGAGATCCCGAAAACTCGCTTTCTGCTCGTCCCACACAAACGTCTCCTATACCGTTCAATTCGTCACGTCCTCCTACGTTGATTGAAAGTGGTTTTACTCACCTACGTTCCAATTTACCCGAGATCCCGAAAACTCGCTTTCTGCTCGTCCCACACAAACGTCTCCTATACCGTTCAATTCGTCACGTCCTCCTACGTTGATTGAAAGTGGTTTTACTCACCTACGTTCCAATTTACCCGAGATCCCGAAAACTCGCTTTCTGCTCGTCCCACACAAACGTCTCCTATACCGTTCAATTCGTCACGTCCTCCTACGTTGATTGAAAGTGGTTTTACTCACCTACGTTCCAATTTACCCGAGATCCCGAAAACTCGCTTTCTGCTCGTCCCACACAAACGTCTCCTATACCGTTCAATTCGTCACGTCCTCCTACGTTGATTGAAAGTGGTTTTACTCACCTACGTTCCAATTTACCCGAGATCCCGAAAACTCGCTTTCTGCTCGTCCCACACAAACGTCTCCTATACCGTTCAATTCGTCACGTCCTCCTACGTTGATTGAAAGTGGTTTTACTCACCTACGTTCCAATTTACCCGAGATCCCGAAAACTCGCTTTCTGCTCGTCCCACACAAACGTCTCCTATACCGTTCAATTCGTCACGTCCTCCTACGTTGATTGAAAGTGGTTTTACTCACCTACGTTCCAATTTACCCGAGATCCCGAAAACTCGCTTTCTGCTCGTCCCACACAAACGTCTCCTATACCGTTCAATTCGTCACGTCCTCCTACGTTGATTGAAAGTGGTTTTACTCACCTACGTTCCAATTTACCCGAGATCCCGAAAACTCGCTTTCTGCTCGTCCCACACAAACGTCTCCTATACCGTTCAATTCGTCACGTCCTCCTACGTTGATTGAAAGTGGTTTTACTCACCTACGTTCCAATTTACCCGAGATCCCGAAAACTCGCTTTCTGCTCGTCCCACACAAACGTCTCCTATACCGTTCAATTCGTCACGTCCTCCTACGTTGATTGAAAGTGGTTTTACTCACCTACGTTCCAATTTACCCGAGATCCCGAAAACTCGCTTTCTGCTCGTCCCACACAAACGTCTCCTATACCGTTCAATTCGTCACGTCCTCCTACGTTGATTGAAAGTGGTTTTACTCACCTACGTTCCAATTTACCCGAGATCCCGAAAACTCGCTTTCTGCTCGTCCCACACAAACGTCTCCTATACCGTTCAATTCGTCACGTCCTCCTACGTTGATTGAAAGTGGTTTTACTCACCTACGTTCCAATTTACCCGAGATCCCGAAAACTCGCTTTCTGCTCGTCCCACACAAACGTCTCCTATACCGTTCAATTCGTCACGTCCTCCTACGTTGATTGAAAGTGGTTTTACTCACCTACGTTCCAATTTACCCGAGATCCCGAAAACTCGCTTTCTGCTCGTCCCACACAAACGTCTCCTATACCGTTCAATTCGTCACGTCCTCCTACGTTGATTGAAAGTGGTTTTACTCACCTACGTTCCAATTTACCCGAGATCCCGAAAACTCGCTTTCTGCTCGTCCCACACAAACGTCTCCTATACCGTTCAATTCGTCACGTCCTCCTACGTTGATTGAAAGTGGTTTTACTCACCTACGTTCCAATTTACCCGAGATCCCGAAAACTCGCTTTCTGCTCGTCCCACACAAACGTCTCCTATACCGTTCAATTCGTCACGTCCTCCTACGTTGATTGAAAGTGGTTTTACTCACCTACGTTCCAATTTACCCGAGATCCCGAAAACTCGCTTTCTGCTCGTCCCACACAAACGTCTCCTATACCGTTCAATTCGTCACGTCCTCCTACGTTGATTGAAAGTGGTTTTACTCACCTACGTTCCAATTTACCCGAGATCCCGAAAACTCGCTTTCTGCTCGTCCCACACAAACGTCTCCTATACCGTTCAATTCGTCACGTCCTCCTACGTTGATTGAAAGTGGTTTTACTCACCTACGTTCCAATTTACCCGAGATCCCGAAAACTCGCTTTCTGCTCGTCCCACACAAACGTCTCCTATACCGTTCAATTCGTCACGTCCTCCTACGTTGATTGAAAGTGGTTTTACTCACCTACGTTCCAATTTACCCGAGATCCCGAAAACTCGCTTTCTGCTCGTCCCACACAAACGTCTCCTATACCGTTCAATTCGTCACGTCCTCCTACGTTGATTGAAAGTGGTTTTACTCACCTACGTTCCAATTTACCCGAGATCCCGAAAACTCGCTTTCTGCTCGTCCCACACAAACGTCTCCTATACCGTTCAATTCGTCACGTCCTCCTACGTTGATTGAAAGTGGTTTTACTCACCTACGTTCCAATTTACCCGAGATCCCGAAAACTCGCTTTCTGCTCGTCCCACACAAACGTCTCCTATACCGTTCAATTCGTCACGTCCTCCTACGTTGATTGAAAGTGGTTTTACTCACCTACGTTCCAATTTACCCGAGATCCCGAAAACTCGCTTTCTGCTCGTCCCACACAAACGTCTCCTATACCGTTCAATTCGTCACGTCCTCCTACGTTGATTGAAAGTGGTTTTACTCACCTACGTTCCAATTTACCCGAGATCCCGAAAACTCGCTTTCTGCTCGTCCCACACAAACGTCTCCTATACCGTTCAATTCGTCACGTCCTCCTACGTTGATTGAAAGTGGTTTTACTCACCTACGTTCCAATTTACCCGAGATCCCGAAAACTCGCTTTCTGCTCGTCCCACACAAACGTCTCCTATACCGTTCAATTCGTCACGTCCTCCTACGTTGATTGAAAGTGGTTTTACTCACCTACGTTCCAATTTACCCGAGATCCCGAAAACTCGCTTTCTGCTCGTCCCACACAAACGTCTCCTATACCGTTCAATTCGTCACGTCCTCCTACGTTGATTGAAAGTGGTTTTACTCACCTACGTTCCAATTTACCCGAGATCCCGAAAACTCGCTTTCTGCTCGTCCCACACAAACGTCTCCTATACCGTTCAATTCGTCACGTCCTCCTACGTTGATTGAAAGTGGTTTTACTCACCTACGTTCCAATTTACCCGAGATCCCGAAAACTCGCTTTCTGCTCGTCCCACACAAACGTCTCCTATACCGTTCAATTCGTCACGTCCTCCTACGTTGATTGAAAGTGGTTTTACTCACCTACGTTCCAATTTACCCGAGATCCCGAAAACTCGCTTTCTGCTCGTCCCACACAAACGTCTCCTATACCGTTCAATTCGTCACGTCCTCCTACGTTGATTGAAAGTGGTTTTACTCACCTACGTTCCAATTTACCCGAGATCCCGAAAACTCGCTTTCTGCTCGTCCCACACAAACGTCTCCTATACCGTTCAATTCGTCACGTCCTCCTACGTTGATTGAAAGTGGTTTTACTCACCTACGTTCCAATTTACCCGAGATCCCGAAAACTCGCTTTCTGCTCGTCCCACACAAACGTCTCCTATACCGTTCAATTCGTCACGTCCTCCTACGTTGATTGAAAGTGGTTTTACTCACCTACGTTCCAATTTACCCGAGATCCCGAAAACTCGCTTTCTGCTCGTCCCACACAAACGTCTCCTATACCGTTCAATTCGTCACGTCCTCCTACGTTGATTGAAAGTGGTTTTACTCACCTACGTTCCAATTTACCCGAGATCCCGAAAACTCGCTTTCTGCTCGTCCCACACAAACGTCTCCTATACCGTTCAATTCGTCACGTCCTCCTACGTTGATTGAAAGTGGTTTTACTCACCTACGTTCCAATTTACCCGAGATCCCGAAAACTCGCTTTCTGCTCGTCCCACACAAACGTCTCCTATACCGTTCAATTCGTCACGTCCTCCTACGTTGATTGAAAGTGGTTTTACTCACCTACGTTCCAATTTACCCGAGATCCCGAAAACTCGCTTTCTGCTCGTCCCACACAAACGTCTCCTATACCGTTCAATTCGTCACGTCCTCCTACGTTGATTGAAAGTGGTTTTACTCACCTACGTTCCAATTTACCCGAGATCCCGAAAACTCGCTTTCTGCTCGTCCCACACAAACGTCTCCTATACCGTTCAATTCGTCACGTCCTCCTACGTTGATTGAAAGTGGTTTTACTCACCTACGTTCCAATTTACCCGAGATCCCGAAAACTCGCTTTCTGCTCGTCCCACACAAACGTCTCCTATACCGTTCAATTCGTCACGTCCTCCTACGTTGATTGAAAGTGGTTTTACTCACCTACGTTCCAATTTACCCGAGATCCCGAAAACTCGCTTTCTGCTCGTCCCACACAAACGTCTCCTATACCGTTCAATTCGTCACGTCCTCCTACGTTGATTGAAAGTGGTTTTACTCACCTACGTTCCAATTTACCCGAGATCCCGAAAACTCGCTTTCTGCTCGTCCCACACAAACGTCTCCTATACCGTTCAATTCGTCACGTCCTCCTACGTTGATTGAAAGTGGTTTTACTCACCTACGTTCCAATTTACCCGAGATCCCGAAAACTCGCTTTCTGCTCGTCCCACACAAACGTCTCCTATACCGTTCAATTCGTCACGTCCTCCTACGTTGATTGAAAGTGGTTTTACTCACCTACGTTCCAATTTACCCGAGATCCCGAAAACTCGCTTTCTGCTCGTCCCACACAAACGTCTCCTATACCGTTCAATTCGTCACGTCCTCCTACGTTGATTGAAAGTGGTTTTACTCACCTACGTTCCAATTTACCCGAGATCCCGAAAACTCGCTTTCTGCTCGTCCCACACAAACGTCTCCTATACCGTTCAATTCGTCACGTCCTCCTACGTTGATTGAAAGTGGTTTTACTCACCTACGTTCCAATTTACCCGAGATCCCGAAAACTCGCTTTCTGCTCGTCCCACACAAACGTCTCCTATACCGTTCAATTCGTCACGTCCTCCTACGTTGATTGAAAGTGGTTTTACTCACCTACGTTCCAATTTACCCGAGATCCCGAAAACTCGCTTTCTGCTCGTCCCACACAAACGTCTCCTATACCGTTCAATTCGTCACGTCCTCCTACGTTGATTGAAAGTGGTTTTACTCACCTACGTTCCAATTTACCCGAGATCCCGAAAACTCGCTTTCTGCTCGTCCCACACAAACGTCTCCTATACCGTTCAATTCGTCACGTCCTCCTACGTTGATTGAAAGTGGTTTTACTCACCTACGTTCCAATTTACCCGAGATCCCGAAAACTCGCTTTCTGCTCGTCCCACACAAACGTCTCCTATACCGTTCAATTCGTCACGTCCTCCTACGTTGATTGAAAGTGGTTTTACTCACCTACGTTCCAATTTACCCGAGATCCCGAAAACTCGCTTTCTGCTCGTCCCACACAAACGTCTCCTATACCGTTCAATTCGTCACGTCCTCCTACGTTGATTGAAAGTGGTTTTACTCACCTACGTTCCAATTTACCCGAGATCCCGAAAACTCGCTTTCTGCTCGTCCCACACAAACGTCTCCTATACCGTTCAATTCGTCACGTCCTCCTACGTTGATTGAAAGTGGTTTTACTCACCTACGTTCCAATTTACCCGAGATCCCGAAAACTCGCTTTCTGCTCGTCCCACACAAACGTCTCCTATACCGTTCAATTCGTCACGTCCTCCTACGTTGATTGAAAGTGGTTTTACTCACCTACGTTCCAATTTACCCGAGATCCCGAAAACTCGCTTTCTGCTCGTCCCACACAAACGTCTCCTATACCGTTCAATTCGTCACGTCCTCCTACGTTGATTGAAAGTGGTTTTACTCACCTACGTTCCAATTTACCCGAGATCCCGAAAACTCGCTTTCTGCTCGTCCCACACAAACGTCTCCTATACCGTTCAATTCGTCACGTCCTCCTACGTTGATTGAAAGTGGTTTTACTCACCTACGTTCCAATTTACCCGAGATCCCGAAAACTCGCTTTCTGCTCGTCCCACACAAACGTCTCCTATACCGTTCAATTCGTCACGTCCTCCTACGTTGATTGAAAGTGGTTTTACTCACCTACGTTCCAATTTACCCGAGATCCCGAAAACTCGCTTTCTGCTCGTCCCACACAAACGTCTCCTATACCGTTCAATTCGTCACGTCCTCCTACGTTGATTGAAAGTGGTTTTACTCACCTACGTTCCAATTTACCCGAGATCCCGAAAACTCGCTTTCTGCTCGTCCCACACAAACGTCTCCTATACCGTTCAATTCGTCACGTCCTCCTACGTTGATTGAAAGTGGTTTTACTCACCTACGTTCCAATTTACCCGAGATCCCGAAAACTCGCTTTCTGCTCGTCCCACACAAACGTCTCCTATACCGTTCAATTCGTCACGTCCTCCTACGTTGATTGAAAGTGGTTTTACTCACCTACGTTCCAATTTACCCGAGATCCCGAAAACTCGCTTTCTGCTCGTCCCACACAAACGTCTCCTATACCGTTCAATTCGTCACGTCCTCCTACGTTGATTGAAAGTGGTTTTACTCACCTACGTTCCAATTTACCCGAGATCCCGAAAACTCGCTTTCTGCTCGTCCCACACAAACGTCTCCTATACCGTTCAATTCGTCACGTCCTCCTACGTTGATTGAAAGTGGTTTTACTCACCTACGTTCCAATTTACCCGAGATCCCGAAAACTCGCTTTCTGCTCGTCCCACACAAACGTCTCCTATACCGTTCAATTCGTCACGTCCTCCTACGTTGATTGAAAGTGGTTTTACTCACCTACGTTCCAATTTACCCGAGATCCCGAAAACTCGCTTTCTGCTCGTCCCACACAAACGTCTCCTATACCGTTCAATTCGTCACGTCCTCCTACGTTGATTGAAAGTGGTTTTACTCACCTACGTTCCAATTTACCCGAGATCCCGAAAACTCGCTTTCTGCTCGTCCCACACAAACGTCTCCTATACCGTTCAATTCGTCACGTCCTCCTACGTTGATTGAAAGTGGTTTTACTCACCTACGTTCCAATTTACCCGAGATCCCGAAAACTCGCTTTCTGCTCGTCCCACACAAACGTCTCCTATACCGTTCAATTCGTCACGTCCTCCTACGTTGATTGAAAGTGGTTTTACTCACCTACGTTCCAATTTACCCGAGATCCCGAAAACTCGCTTTCTGCTCGTCCCACACAAACGTCTCCTATACCGTTCAATTCGTCACGTCCTCCTACGTTGATTGAAAGTGGTTTTACTCACCTACGTTCCAATTTACCCGAGATCCCGAAAACTCGCTTTCTGCTCGTCCCACACAAACGTCTCCTATACCGTTCAATTCGTCACGTCCTCCTACGTTGATTGAAAGTGGTTTTACTCACCTACGTTCCAATTTACCCGAGATCCCGAAAACTCGCTTTCTGCTCGTCCCACACAAACGTCTCCTATACCGTTCAATTCGTCACGTCCTCCTACGTTGATTGAAAGTGGTTTTACTCACCTACGTTCCAATTTACCCGAGATCCCGAAAACTCGCTTTCTGCTCGTCCCACACAAACGTCTCCTATACCGTTCAATTCGTCACGTCCTCCTACGTTGATTGAAAGTGGTTTTACTCACCTACGTTCCAATTTACCCGAGATCCCGAAAACTCGCTTTCTGCTCGTCCCACACAAACGTCTCCTATACCGTTCAATTCGTCACGTCCTCCTACGTTGATTGAAAGTGGTTTTACTCACCTACGTTCCAATTTACCCGAGATCCCGAAAACTCGCTTTCTGCTCGTCCCACACAAACGTCTCCTATACCGTTCAATTCGTCACGTCCTCCTACGTTGATTGAAAGTGGTTTTACTCACCTACGTTCCAATTTACCCGAGATCCCGAAAACTCGCTTTCTGCTCGTCCCACACAAACGTCTCCTATACCGTTCAATTCGTCACGTCCTCCTACGTTGATTGAAAGTGGTTTTACTCACCTACGTTCCAATTTACCCGAGATCCCGAAAACTCGCTTTCTGCTCGTCCCACACAAACGTCTCCTATACCGTTCAATTCGTCACGTCCTCCTACGTTGATTGAAAGTGGTTTTACTCACCTACGTTCCAATTTACCCGAGATCCCGAAAACTCGCTTTCTGCTCGTCCCACACAAACGTCTCCTATACCGTTCAATTCGTCACGTCCTCCTACGTTGATTGAAAGTGGTTTTACTCACCTACGTTCCAATTTACCCGAGATCCCGAAAACTCGCTTTCTGCTCGTCCCACACAAACGTCTCCTATACCGTTCAATTCGTCACGTCCTCCTACGTTGATTGAAAGTGGTTTTACTCACCTACGTTCCAATTTACCCGAGATCCCGAAAACTCGCTTTCTGCTCGTCCCACACAAACGTCTCCTATACCGTTCAATTCGTCACGTCCTCCTACGTTGATTGAAAGTGGTTTTACTCACCTACGTTCCAATTTACCCGAGATCCCGAAAACTCGCTTTCTGCTCGTCCCACACAAACGTCTCCTATACCGTTCAATTCGTCACGTCCTCCTACGTTGATTGAAAGTGGTTTTACTCACCTACGTTCCAATTTACCCGAGATCCCGAAAACTCGCTTTCTGCTCGTCCCACACAAACGTCTCCTATACCGTTCAATTCGTCACGTCCTCCTACGTTGATTGAAAGTGGTTTTACTCACCTACGTTCCAATTTACCCGAGATCCCGAAAACTCGCTTTCTGCTCGTCCCACACAAACGACACTGCGACTCTCGTTTCGGTAGTGCCGAGGCACGGCGGTCAAAGCAGTGCTGCAACAGTTTGTAGATGACATTTGGAAGCCTCTAGCATTCTTCCCTTAGAGCCCACAACCCGCCTGATTCAGGCACAGCAGATTCGGTAGGGAATCACCAGCCGTCCACTTGGCCATCCACCATTTCCAACACGCGCTTAAGGGCCGTTCGGTGACTGTGTCTAGAGATCACAAACCTTTGGTTTACAAACCAAAGTCAGATTCCGATCAGTACTCAATACTCGAGATTCGCCAATCAAATTTCGTCTCACAGTTTACTGTGCCGTATGTCCTGTCCATGCGACCGTGTTTGGGCTACTCAATCCCGTCGTTGACGCCTTATCACCCGCATATCATCTAGAGTCTGGCACCAACACCTGACATCCATTTAGACGCATGGGCACGCGCCCAAACTAAGGACTCTGATGTCGACCAACTTCGACAAAACGGTTCGTTGCGTTTGACGACGGTGCCGGTCCCGACTTCCCAAAATACCATTGTTTGCAATGTGTCGCGAGGTCACCCTAGGACGGTGGACACTGCTACCCGCCGTTATCCTACTCTCCCAGCCCTCCATATTCTGACTCATCTCGGTGTTTGTTTGGCACAACGTCAAACGAGATGACCGTCAGTGGGCTCGTGCTCGTTCTCTCCATGTCAACGTGTTAAGACCCATAGACACACTAAGACGGCGTTAGCTGGATTCCCGGAACCCGAAACACGTTTTCCGCATATGGAAGTTAACCTTGTATGGCCACTGCTATTTTGGGTACGTTACCACTCATGTGTGTGCGTTGTTTTACTCGCTGGCAGCAGGCCATTGCCATCCCTCGTCTCACGTCAGAAGAGGCCGCGGGAGCTTTTCCGACCCGTTGGGTCAGTCAGTTCGGTGGCCCGGCGATAATGACAACCGATCGTGGCCCATATCCCGAAGGCGCTTTTGGCGCCCTACTCGCCACGCCCGGTTGCCAACATATTAAGACGACAGCCTACCACACTCAGGCCAAGGATATGGTTGAGCATTTCTATCGGTAATTGAAAGACGCCCTTCGTGCAAACGGCAACCCACTTGGGAGTGAAACACTACCATTAGCACGCCTTAGTCTGCGTAGTACCGCTAAGGAAGAACTGCAAACATCAGCCGTGCTGGTTTTCGGCTGCGCACTTCGTCTGTCCGGAGAGTTGGTAACACCATCACCAGCCGTGACTTTCGATTACGGCGACTATGCTCAGCGCCTCAAGCTGCACGTGCGAGTGCTCGAGGTCGGCTCGCCACGCAAACAACAGTCCGCAAGTTGCTCCGGCTGCGTTGGGATCCGCTATCCACGTATTCCTTTGGGTTGATGGTGTTCGATTACCACTACAACCACCATACTTTGGCCCGCCTCGTGTGATGAAACGCAGAGCGATAACGTTTGTCATGGGAATGAGCGGGCGACACAACACCATGTGTTGACCGCCTCAAACCTGCCGTCATAGAGTGCGGGCCACCCAGCCAACCTACATTCGTTCAAGCCGCTCAGTCACCAGAGTTATTACCCGCACCCCCCACAATTACGCCTAGTGAGAACCCGGAAATTGGTTCACCAGAATCTTCAACCGTACCCGCAACGTGAAGTAGCCGTCGTGGTCGTCAAATATGAAATCCCGTCGTTTTGCTGATTTCGCGGCATTTTTTACAACCGATTGCTGGCACCAAGTTGTGAAATTCACCATGGATTTACCAATCTGCTGGCCCAAGAATTTACAATAAGTAGTTATAATTTCATTTTCGTCTCGTCTCCTAGTAACTAAAGGAGCACAGAAATTCTTTTGTGTTTGGTATTACGGCCCAACATCCGCCGACGCCCTCAGGCGCTATTTCCTTCCAGTTAGCCTGGCCCTGCACTCAATTACACTGGTTCATCCACAGCCTCGCTGACTTCCGTGTACTTTCAGGGAGCCAACCACTCAGTGGAAATTGGGATAGTTTGTCAGCGTGGCGCTGGAGACGAAAACTGGACGCCTTTTTGGGCGGACGGGACGCGGCATCTTCAAGCTGGCGAGCGTGTGAGACCCGTGGATGCTGAAACACCGTTGGACCGACGTACATCGGACCTCGAGAGTGCAGACACCATCTAACATTCACCGGCAGTCGTTCGACTTCATCAGCAGTATAACGAGCAAGATATGAGAGCTTCATTATGTGAGGGTTCATGCTGACTCATGGTCGATAGTCAGCCAAGTCCCATCAGCGCCTGTTCAGGACCCAGGTCACTACTTGTGCCAGCGGATGCGATTGACAAGGTAGCGGATCGATGAAATGCAAACGAATTCCCGTAAAGCGGTAGCTGGTCATGTGGCCAGTCAGTCAAGCAGAAGACAGGTTACTTGGTGGAAGTATGAACCGGTTGTTTTGTGCTGCAACGATTGGTATCAGTGATTGTCCTTTCCCATATAAATAATGTTTTGCGCTACTAAACTGAGATGATTCGTGGGCGGTATAGTCTTTCCACTAGAGTGGGTGGGACTGTTCGAAACACCTGAGCTATCAATACTTCCGGTCCGCCACCACGATCGAAGCCCAAATTCGTCCGACCTCCGGAAGGCTCCCGTGGCGACAGTCATCTTCGCCCACGCTTTCAACACGTTCATTGTTTAACTGGAAGCTGACTACTAAGCGCGGTTACCATTTGCCGCTGTCTAACGCAAGCTGACAAGCACGCTCTCAAGTACACGCTAATCACTATCGCTCTCGGTCGCCTTCTTATTCTCATGGGCTGTGGGGAATGCCGTTCTGGCCAACCTACTCTTACAGTGCCGAGCAATTAAGTAAAGTGCATGTGGTGCATGTAGTACGAAGGACCGAAGAACGCCTTTAATAAATAAACTGCAAGGTAAGGGGGCTGAGCGGCCTCACTGTAGGTGAGCCAGACGTGATCCCTAGGTCAAGTGCGCTTCCTTGTTTTCCTACTGCTCAGCGTTCCATCTGCGTACGTCTTTGAGTATTTTACTATTTCCCTTTTCTTGACGTTTTTGGTTATTTTGTCAAATCTTTCTTTATTATCCTTCGTTTTTTAGTGTCCAGATTGTCGTGCTTGTTTTAGATTGCATTACCTTTGCTACTGTCATGTCTATCTTCGATCTTTTTCGTTTGTCCACTAAGCGGGAACCCGGAGAACCCGCCCCCGTTGGGGTGATCACACCGCATATGCCGGCATTAACGCCTGCTGATCCAGAACTCTGGTTCACTCTGGTAAAATTGCAATTCAAAAACTGCCGTGTAACTAGTGATCCCGGCCGGTTCAGGCGGGTAGCAGGTCGCCTCCCACCGGAGGTGACAATGTAAGTTAGAGACGTAATAGTCCCCGCCGGGAGCTACGAGGCCTTGAAAGAGGCTGCTATTACCCGCGCGAACTCAAAAGCAGGACAAACGCATGTAACAACTTCGAAACATTGTGCTTGGAACTAGGAAGCCTTCTGGACTACCGCGCGGAATGCAGCGCTTGAGAGGACCGACAGTAGTTGAGAACCCGCTCTCAGGGGAACTTTGGCTGCAGCGTCTACCGCACAGCGTTCCAGTTTTACTGCATGCCAAGCGTAGATACTTGCTAGAGGGGAATGCAGCGATAACTGATGACACTACGCCACGATACAACGATGCCGTCGCCGAGGTAACCAAGTCTTTCGTCACAACAGTACCAGCGTCCCCAACATCCAACGACCTCGCTTCAGTTTTGTCTAGAATTGATTCGAGCATGCAACGCCTAGCAGTGAGTAGAAGTGGGTCACAGTAGCGGTACAGCGCACGTTCACTTAGGCGCCATAGACGTTCGCTAAGACGGCATTTCGGTTCTTCAAAAGAAGGGCGTTGTAAATACCACAAGACCACAATCGCTTCGGCGGGAAAGCCAAACGATGTCAACCAGGGTATGCATCTCCCAGTGCTCATCAGGGAAACTAAACCCTCGGCCCGTGGTGGCGGCCAACGAAGCCGGCTACAAGGCCAGCAGTCGCCTTTTGAATGTAAGGGATAGCGTTTTAAATAATCCATTCCTTGTAGACACCGCTGCCGAGGTGAGTGTCATCCCCGGCCGGAAGGCGACTATAGCATGCCGCAGGCTCAAGCGCCACGAGCTGCCAGTGGCGTGGCAATCCCAACGCTTGACAAGCGGTCGATCACCCTGAACTTAGGTTTAAAGCGTACCTCTTGTTGGGCATTCATCGTCTCCGACGTCTGTACCCCATTCTAGGTGCTGACTTCCTGCAACACTTTGACTTATCGATTGATGCACGGCACCGTAAAGTGGTGGATCATCGGACCTCTCACCGTTATCGACTATAATTCTCGAGTGAATCACATCATACCTGTGTACGTTCAACCACAGGCACACCAACCTTATGACGAGCTCGCCGCCGCCTACCCGGTCACGTTTCAACGGCCCGGACCCCTCCCGACAGCGACGGCCACTGTCACCCACCGTGTTGACACGAAGGGACCCCAGGTGTTCAGTAGCCCACGTTGGTTGGCACTGGGCGGGCTCCCTGCGGCACAGGCCGAATCCGAACATATACTAGAGTCAAGTATAATATGCACCTCTAGCAACCCTGGGCCTCCTCTCTGCGCATGGTTCCTAAATCTAACGGCCATGATGACCCTGTGGTGATTGCGGAGCACTTGACAAAGTCACTGTCCCTGAAAATTATCCGATTCCCGATATAAAGCACTATACTCCGTCTTTACCAGGTTGCTCAGTCTTCAGCCGTATCAATTTGGTCCAGGCATATAACCAGACTCCGATAGCAAGGACCGAAATCCCTAAAACTGCCATCCCTACGCCTATTCAGCTGTTCGAGTTAGGAGACGAAGTTCACGCAAAAAGTAACCCACTTTGGAGCGAAATAATACCAACAGCACGCCTGGGCCTGCGTAGAACTGCTAAGGAAGAATTCCGATCAACAACAGCCGTGCTGGTATACGACCAGGCACTTCTTCCGCCCGGGGAGTTGGTAGCCCCCTCACCAACCGTGACCTTCGAATACGGCGAATATAATTCACGTAACAGTTACGCTATGTGCGTCGCTTCCCAACAAAAGCCTTTGTGCCCCATTGACCATAACAGACACACACACACAATACCTTCATCATCATCCGAGTCCACCACTGTGAGCTAAACCGTCTCAACTTCAGCCCTACCAATATCACACACAATTAAAAACAGTAATACATTTCTTCATCTGAACAATTACAGAATTTGATGGCCCCACTTGTTCAAACTGTGTTCACAGATCATTGACCAGTAGTATACGTCCTTCAGTCAGCTTTCGGTCGATATTCGCCACTTAGACTGTGTTTCGCAGTTTACGGCGGGCACTGGACTCGTCCCTGGGGCACACAATCCCACAGCAGACGCACTCTCACGCCTCCACAATATTGACGACCCACTACCCATTAGCGTAGACCTAGAAACAATCGCTGGAGACCAAACAACAAATCCTGAAGTCGAGCAGATTAGAAACAACAACTCCCCGCATCTAGCGTCAGTGACGCCTCTAACTTCGGACGTGACTATCATTTGCGACGTCACAGGGCCGACGCCAATCACTAGTTCCTGCCAATTTTGGACGGAAGGTTTTTATCAGTCTCCACAGTATATCACATCGTGCTGCAACCGCTTCAGTGCAACTAGTCACCGAGCGATTTGTTTGGCTGTGCGCCAGACGCGACGTACGTATTTGGGCCCGCGCTTGCCTTCAATGCCAACGCATAAAAATACACCGTCACAACACCAGCAAAAGCCTTCGTGCTCCATTCGCTATTACACACACACAAGTCCTCCATCATCATCCGAGTCCATCACTGTGAGCTAAACCGCCTCAACTTCAGTCCTACCAATATCACACACAATTACAAACACTAACAAATCTCTTCATCTGAACAATTATAGAATTTGGTGGCGCCACTTGCTCAAACTGTGTAGACCGTCTGTACCCCGTTGCGTTCCTCCAATACACACCTCATCTCGTTCAAACGTTCCCAGTTCTCACTCTTTGTGCTCGGCCGAGCACAATCCGTATCCTCTCACGAACCCACGACAACGGCCTATACACTCTATACAGGAAACACGTCCCCAATTACCCCAGAAAAACAAAAAAACCTTCTTCTAAACCTAGTCACAATACGCGCACATATCATCATCATCATCATCGTCGTCGTCGTACAGCGTTAAACAGTAGCGCAAGCCCCACTGACCACTGCCTTTCTCACCATGTTGCACGTTCAATTAGAAAGTATGAATATACAAGATGGACAGGGAGTGGACACCTATGGGGGTGGGAAAAGGAAAGAATGCCCTAGTAGCCAACACACGAAGTACACAGTCTAACTGTACAAACGCACATCGACCAGTCATTCTGATTCGACAGAAAGTGACAACACGATCGCCACTGCTCGCGGTTCGCTGCCATATCCTTCAGTGTCTCCAGCCAACTGGTAGACGGATCTTTTGGACCCCAACCACGAAGACGTGAAGCACTTACTTCCCCCAAGTCTCATGTACATTTTCTAATCCCTCGCTGCCACGTCATCTGTTGACCTCCACATGGTCTCTTCCACTCCCTAGGAGGAACGGAGAATAGGACACGGTACGGTAGACGTGTGTTTGCCATACGTAACACGTGTCCCAACCAACGAAGTCTACTAAGCTGGATACGCTGTGACAGAACGTTCTCTGAATTAGTACCCAATACTCGCTTTCTGACCTCATCGTTGCTTACTCGGCTATTCCACCCAATCCTAGTGATACTACGCAAACATCGATGGTCAAAAACCTCAAGACGACGAATATCTTCAGCACGCAGACTCCAAGTTTCGAAACCATACAACAAAACTGAACGCACTGCAGCACATTACACACGACCTTTCAACTTCAGTGAAATATCAGATCGGCGCCAAAAGTGCTTCAGTTCAGCGTACGCCGCTCGAGCCTTGGATATCCGCGTGCTCACCTCTACTACTGTGCTCCCATCCGTCGTCACGCAGCTACCAGGATAGGTGAAGTGGTCGACAACTGACACCACCTCCCCATCGAGCATCAAGCTCGGAATTGTTGACGTACAGTCTTGTAACATCACCTTGCACTTTGAAGGTGCAAAGCGCATGCCGAATGGAGCTACAGCTCTTGCGAGATTATCTAGTGCACGCTGAGCATGTTCCGTGCATTCGAACAAGCAGACAACGTCGTCCGCGTAATCCAGGTCACATAGTTTTTCACTATTTCCTAGTTCGACGCCTACATCCTGAAGATTTTGCTGAGCATTGTCCATTATTTCGTCCATGACGAAGTTGAACAGGAATGGAGACAAAGGACATCCCTGTCGAACACCACTGGTCGTTTCGAACCGACCGGATAGTTCACCGTAAACCCTAACGCGGCCAGAAGTATGAGAATACAATAATCTCAGTAGGTTCATGAACTTCTGGGGCATACCTTTTCGATGAAGAACACTGAAAAGCGATGTTCGATCAACTGAATCGAAGGCGCCTTTCAGGTCTAAGAAAAGCATTATTGTCGGTCGGCGGTGCGTGTGACGCGTTTCAAGTGGTCGACGAAGAGTAAAAATCTGGTCGATGCATCCTCGACCTGGGCGGAATCCAGCCTGCTGCTCGCGGACATTCCTCTCACGAGCCGGTGTAAGACGATGCAGCAAAATCGAAGCTAATACTTTGGTGACTATCGGAATTAAGCTAATATCACGATGATTACTGCAGTCATTGCGTATCCCCTTCTTGAAGATGGGAACAATCAATGACTCGCTCTACATTAACGGAATACGCTCCTCGTTCCAAATGTCACGGAGCAAGGCAGTAAGTGATTTTATCAACGCCACACCACCCAGTTTGAAAAGAACTGGAGGAAGTTCGTCGGGACCTGCCACTTTCCCTCGCTTTAGTAATCGAATGCTCGACTCTACTTCTACTTCCGATGGGGGCTCAAGTGACACCACCCAAGGAGTCGCAGTTGTTGACACGGGAGTAACTGCACTAGCGTGCGGCCAGCTAAACTGTTCCTTGAAGTACTCGGCCCATCGGTCAAGCCTTTGCTGTTTGCTATGGATGGGTTCTCCATTTCTATCGCAAATCGTTTCACTGACCTGGGTTCGCCGTCCACCGGTGTCACGAACAAGTTTGAACAGTCTTTGACTGTTACCTGAAGCAGCTGTTATTTCCATTTCTTCGGCTACCTTGACTCACCAATTTTTGCGATCATTCTTAAGGCTTTTCGTAACTTGTCTTTGCAGCTTTCTCCGCATCTTATTCATCTCCTTACGGTTCGAGAGCTGACGCTTTTGCTCCATTTTACTCAGCGACTCTTGCGAGATCCAGTGTCTTTGATGGACATCGGATCTAGGACCACAGGCAAAACCTGCTGCCACGTGCATCGCCTGTTTGATATGAGCCCAATGCTCATCTACATTACCGTTCGTCGTAGATCCTAGCTCATGTTCTAACTTCTGCTCATAACGGGTGCGTACTTCTGGATCACACAAATGTTGTACGGCTAATCGGGTTTGCGGTTTGCGGTTTGCGACGATAACCATGGAGCTGGAGAGATAATCGCATTAAAACTAACGCATGGTCCGACTCTACGTACGTGGACCAGTAAGATCTACAGTTCTGAACAGAACTGCGCCACCGGTAGCTTACGGCAATATGATCAATTTGACTCAAAGTACCTGTAGAGTTAGAGCGCCATGTCGCTGTGCGACGCGAGCTGTGTCGGAAATTGATGCTAGACAAGAACAATCGATTGTCTACACAAAACTGGAGAAGTCTATCCCCGTTATCTGTACGCTCAGCGGGTAAAGCACAGCGCCCACCTAAACAGGCTTCGGAAGCACTGAGTTTGCCAACTTATGCATTGAAGTCACCAGCTAGCACTACAATGTCAGAACCTTTACTGCTGCGAACGAGGGTGCCGAGTTCATCGTAGAACTCATCTCTCTGCGCGTCTGAGCTGCAGTCCGTTGGGGCGTACGCCGAGATCACAAACAAATCGCGCTTAACGCAACTATCCTTTCGAACGCCAACTGACCCTTGGAGTCTCACAGCACATAAACGACTGTTAACAGGGATCCAATCTAAAAGGGCAGCCTCAGCCTTGTCAGTCAAGACAATTCATACACAACGTTGATCCACAGCTCTAGCTGCTTCGTCTCCTGAGGTGCGCAGGAAATACCTCGATGAGATACCAGGAGCAGTTACTTGAATTACACTGCTCGAATCCTGGATACGCGTTTCACTTAAGCAGCAGACATCAATCTTCAGAGAATCTAATGTGAGAGCTAGGCACGCCTGCTGACCGGCCTGCATGAGTGTACGCACGTTGAAGCAGCCGAGATTCAGAGGCTGACGAGGCTTGAGGAAATGTGAGTTACCAGACAGAGGATTATTCCCGACACTATTTGACAGTGAATCGTTGCGAGTATCGACCGTGTTATCAGTGGGAGCATTATGGGTGGATAGATGGGGCAAAGAGAGGTGGTTGAGGACAGAAGACAAAGGTTGAATAAAAGAGAGGGAACTCTGAGCAGTAGCCCACTTATCACTACCCACCCCACTCGATGCAATGGACAGTGCGGTCCTGATTATCCTGCGCGACGACCGATGCAGTATGGAATTCTTTGTATTCGTGCAGTTCATGGGAGATGTTGGACGGGTACAGCTAGGGTGTCCAGCCACAAAGCAGGAGAACGATTAGGGTCCTCGTCCAAAGCCTTTAGTTCTAACAAGAACCTATCCGCAAGGCAGCGGGATGGCTTAGTGGAAGCCTATTTGCTTGGATCAATTATTCTTCCACTGATTTTGCCGATTGAGTTGTCAGCTCAAATCAACCCCCAACCTGGAGGACCAGGAGACTGTACTTTGTCTGACCTCTACCCATTGACCTGTCAGGCATGATTGCATCTCCGGTTTAAAGAAGCTATCCTACACAGCTCTTTGGGTCATAGAGGCGCGCAAGCCATCACACCACGTCAAGGTGCAGTCTCGTCGTCAACTGTTCAAGTTGAAAAAACTCTTCACACTCAGCCAACACAGAGTCGTCCTCAGGTGTCACACGCACGATCCTTCATCCTATCTCACACTCACATTCCCACTTAAACTCCCACTAGCACTCCCTCCGGCCACCCACCTAGATGGCCACTAACCCTCATTCCTAATTACATCCAGTTCAACTACACCACTCCCATGCCTCCAAATCCTCAGTCAAGTTCAATCGACTCATGAACAATCATCACATGAATCGGAACGAAAACACTTACCACTCAAACTCACATATCGGTTACTCTATGTACGTCGCTTACCATCAAAAGCCTTCGTGCTCCATTCGCTATTACACACACACACACACACGCAAACACAAGAGCTCCATCATCATCCGAGTCCACCACTGTGAGCTAAACCGCCTCAACTTCAGTCCTACCAATATCACACACAATTACAAACACTAACAAATCTCTTCATCTGAACAATTATAGAATTTGGTGGCGCCACTTGCTCAAACTGTGTAGACCGTCTGCACCCCGTTGCGTTCCTCCAATACACACCTCATCTCGTTCAAACGTTCCCAGTTCTCACTCTTTGTGCTCGGCCGAGCACAATCCGTATCCTCTCACGAACCCACGACAACGGCCTATACACTCTATACAGGAAACACGTCCCCAATTACCCCAGAAAAACAAAAAAACCTTCTTCTAAACCTAGTCACAATACGCGCACATATCATCATCATCATCGTCGTCGTCGTCGTACAGCGTTAAACAGTAGCGCAAGCCCCACTGACCACTGCCTTTCTCACCATGTTGCACGTTCAATTAGAAAGTATGAATATACAAGATGGACAGGGAGTGGACACCTATGGGGGTGGGAAAAGGAAAGAATGCCCTAGTAGCCAACACACGAAGTACACAGTCTAACTGTACAAACGCACATCGACCAGTCATTCTGATTCGACAGAAAGTGACAACACGATCGCCACTGCTCGCGGTTCGCTGCCATATCCTTCAGTGTCTCCAGCCAACTGGTAGACGGATCTTTTGGACCCCAACCACGAAGACGTGAAGCACTTACTTCCCCCAAGTCTCATGTACATTTTCTAATCCCTCGCTGCCACGTCATCTGTTGACCTCCACATGGTCTCTTCCACTCCCTAGGAGGAACGGAGAATAGGACACGGTACGGTAGACGCGTGTTTGCCATACGTAACACGTGTCCCAACCAACGAAGTCTACTAAGCTGGATACGCTGTGACAGAACGTTCTCTGAATTAGTACCCAATACTCGCTTTCTGACCTCATCGTTGCTTACTCGGCTATTCCACCCAATCCTAGTGATACTACGCAAACATCGATGGTCAAAAACCTCAAGACGACGAATATCTTCAGCACGCAGACTCCAAGTTTCGAAACCATACAACAAAACTGAACGCACTGCAGCACATTACACACGACCTTTCAACTTCAGTGAAATATCAGATCGGCGCCAAAAGTGCTTCAGTTCAGCGTACGCCGCTCGAGCCTTGGATATCCGCGTGCTCACCTCTACTACTGTGCTCCCATCCGTCGTCACGCAGCTACCGGGATAGGTGAAGCGGTCGACAACTGACACCACCTCCCCATCGAGCATCAAGCTCGGAATTGTTGACGTACAGTCTTGTAACATCACCTTGCACTTTGAAGGTGCAAAGCGCATGCCGAATGGAGCTACAGCTCTTGCGAGATTATCTAGTGCACGCTGAGCATGTTCCGTGCATTCGAACAAGCAGACAACGTCGTCCGCGTAATCCAGGTCACATAGCTTTTCACTATTTCCTAGTTCGACGCCTACATCCTGAAGATTTTGCTGAGCATTGTCCATTATTTCGTCCATGACGAAGTTGAACAAGAATGGAGACAAAGGACATCCCTGTCGAACACCACTGGTCGTTTCGAACCGACCGGATAGTTCACCGTAAACCCTAACGCGGCCAGAAGTATGAGAATACAATAATCTCAGTAGGTTCACGAACTTCTGGGGCATACCTTTTCGATGAAGAACACTGAAAAGCGATGTTCGATCAACTGAATCGAAGGCGCCTTTCAGGTCTAAGAAAAGCATTATTGTCGGTCGGCGGTGCGTGTGACGCGTTTCAAGTAGTCGACGAAGAGTAAAAATCTGGTCGATGCATCCTCGACCTGGGCGGAATCCAGCCTGCTGCTCGCGGACATTCCTCCCACGAGCCGGTGTAAGACGATGCAGCAAAATCGAAGCTAATACTTTGGTGACTATCGGAATTAAGCTAATCCCACGACGATTACTGCAGTCATTGCGTATCCCCTTCTTGAAGATGGGAACAATCAATGACTCGCTCTACATTAACGGAATACGCTCCTCGTTCCAAATGTCACGGAGCAAGGCAGTAAGTGATTTTATCAACGCCACACCACCCAGTTTGAAAAGAACTGGAGGAAGTTCGTCGGGACCTGCCACTTTCCCTCGCTTTAGTAATCGAATGCTCGACTCTACTTCTACTTCCGATGGGGGCTCAAGTGACACCACCCAAGGAGTCGCAGTTGTTGACACGGGAGTAACTGCACTAGCGTGCGGCCAGCTAAACTGTTCCTTGAAGTACTCGGCCCATCGGTCAAGCCTTTGCTGTTTGCTATGGATGGGTTCTCCATTTCTATCGCAAATCGTTTCACTGACCTGGGTTCGCCGTCCACCGGTGTCACGAACAAGTTTGAACAGTCTTTGACTGTTACCTGAAGCAGCTGTTATTTCCATTTCTTCGGCTACCTTGACTCACCAATTTTTGCGATCATTCTTAAGGCTTTTCGTAACTTGTCTTTGCAGCTTTCTCCGCATCTTATTCATCTCCTTACGGTTCGAGAGCTGACGCTTTTGCTCCATTTTACTCAGCGACTCTTGCGAGATCCAGTGTCTTTGATGGACATCGGATCTAGGACCACAGGCAAAACCTGCTGCCACGTGCATCGCCTGTTTGATATGAGCCCAATGCTCATCTACATTACCGTTCGTCGTAGATCCTAGCTCATGTTCTAACTTCTGCTCATAACGGGTGCGTACTTCTGGATCACACAAATGTTGTACGGCTAATCGGGTTTGCGGTTTGCGGTTTGCGACGATAACCATGGAGCTGGAGAGATAATCGCATTAAAACTAACGCATGGTCCGACTCTACGTACGTGGACCAGTAAGATCTACAGTTCTGAACAGAACTGCGCCACCGGTAGCTTACGGCAATATGATCAATTTGACTCAAAGTACCTGTAGAGTTAGAGCGCCATGTCGCTGTGCGACGCGAGCTGTGTCGGAAATTGATGCTAGACAAGAACAATCGATTGTCTACACAAAACTGGAGAAGTCTATCCCCGTTATCTGTACGCTCAGCGGGTAAAGCACAGCGCCCACCTAAACAGGCTTCGGAAGCACTGAGTTTGCCAACTTATGCATTGAAGTCACCAGCTAGCACTACAATGTCAGAACCTTTACTGCTGCGAACGAGGGTGCCGAGTTCATCGTAGAACTCATCTCTCTGCGCGTCTGAGCTGCAGTCCGTTGGGGCGTACGCCGAGATCACAAACAAATCGCGCTTAACGCAACTATCCTTTCGAACGCCAACTGACCCTTGGAGTCTCACAGCACATAAACGACTGTTAACAGGGATCCAATCTAAAAGGGCAGCCTCAGCCTTGTCAGTCAAGACAATTCATACACAACGTTGATCCACAGCTCTAGCTGCTTCGTCTCCTGAGGTGCGCAGGAAATACCTCGATGAGATACCAGGAGCAGTTACTTGAATTACACTGCTCGAATCCTGGATACGCGTTTCACTTAAGCAGCAGACATCAATCTTCAGAGAATCTAATGTGAGAGCTAGGCACGCCTGCTGACCGGCCTGCATGAGTGTACGCACGTTGAAGCAGCCGAGATTCAGAGGCTGACGAGGCTTGAGGAAATGTGAGTTACCAGACAGAGGATTATTCCCGACACTATTTGACAGTGAATCGTTGCGAGTATCGACCGTGTTATCAGTGGGAGCATTATGGGTGGATAGATGGGGCAAAGAGAGGTGGTTGAGGACAGAAGACAAAGGTTGAATAAAAGAGAGGGAACTCTGAGCAGTAGCCCACTTATCACTACCCACCCCACTCGATGCAATGGACAGTGCGGTCCTGATTATCCTGCGCGACGACCGATGCAGTATGGAATTCTTTGTATTCGTGCAGTTCATGGGAGATGTTGGACGGGTACTGCTAGGGTGTCCAGCCACAAAGAAGGAGAACGATTAGGGTCCTCGTCCAAAGCCTTTAGTTCTAACAAGAACCTATCCGCAAGGCAGCGGGATGGCTTAGTGGAAGCCTATTTGCTTGGATCAATTATTCTTCCACTGATTTTGCCGATTGAGTTGTCAGCTCAAATCAACCCCCAACCTGGAGGACCAGGAGACTGTACTTTGTCTGACCTCTACCCATTGACCTGTCAGGCATGATTGCATCTCCGGTTTAAAGAAGATATCCTACACAGCTCTTTGGGTCATAGAGGCGCGCAAGCCATCACACCACGTCAAGGTGCAGTCTCGTCGTCAACTGTTCAAGTTGAAAAAACTCTTCACACTCAGCCAACACAGAGTCGTCCTCAGGTGTCACACGCACGATCCTTCATCCTATCTCACACTCACATTCCCACTTAAACTCCCACTAGCACTCCCTCCGGCCACCCACCTAGATGGCCACTAACCCTCATTCCTAATTACATCCAGTTCAACTACACCACTCCCATGCCTCCAAATTCTCAGTCAAGTTCAATCGACTCATGAACAATCATCACATGAATCGGAACGAAAACACTTACCACTCAAACTCACATATCGGTTACTCTATGTACGTCGCTTACCATCAAAAGCCTTCGTGCTCCATTCGCTATTACACACACACACACACACGCAAACACAAGAGCTCCATCATCATCCGAGTCCACCACTGTGAGCTAAACCGCCTCAACTTCAGTCCTACCAATATCACACACAATTACAAACACTAACAAATCTCTTCATCTGAACAATTATAGAATTTGGTGGCGCCACTTGCTCAAACTGTGTAGACCGTCTGCACCCCGTTGCGTTCCTCCAATACACACCTCATCTCGTTCAAACGTTCCCAGTTCTCACTCTTTGTGCTCGGCCGAGCACAATCCGTATCCTCTCACGAACCCACGACAACGGCCTATACACTCTATACAGGAAACACGTCCCCAATTACCTCAGAAAAACAAAAAAACCTTCTTCTAAACCTAGTCACAATACGCGCACATATCATCATCATCATCATCGTCGTCGTCGTACAGCGTTAAACAGTAGCGCAAGCCCCACTGACCACTGCCTTTCTCACCATGTTGCACGTTCAATTAGAAAGTATGAATATACAAGATGGACAGGGAGTGGACACCTATGGGGGTGGGAAAAGGAAAGAATGCCCTAGTAGCCAACACACGAAGTACACAGTCTAACTGTACAAACGCACATCGACCAGTCATTCTGATTCGACAGAAAGTGACAACACGATCGCCACTGCTCGCGGTTCGCTGCCATATCCTTCAGTGTCTCCAGCCAACTGGTAGACGGATCTTTTGGACCCCAACCACGAAGACGTGAAGCACTTACTTCCCCCAAGTCTCATGTACATTTTCTAATCCCTCGCTGCCACGTCATCTGTTGACCTCCACATGGTCTCTTCCACTCCCTAGGAGGAACGGAGAATAGGACACGGTACGGTAGACGTGTGTTTGCCATACGTAACACGTGTCCCAACCAACGAAGTCTACTAAGCTGGATACGCTGTGACAGAACGTTCTCTGAATTAGTACCCAATACTCGCTTTCTGACCTCATCGTTGCTTACTCGGCTATTCCACCCAATCCTAGTGATACTACGCAAACATCGATGGTCAAAAACCTCAAGACGACGAATATCTTCAGCACGCAGACTCCAAGTTTCGAAACCA
Source organism: Fasciola hepatica (assembly GCA_948099385.1). Classification (NCBI taxonomy): domain Eukaryota; kingdom Metazoa; phylum Platyhelminthes; class Trematoda; order Plagiorchiida; family Fasciolidae; genus Fasciola; species Fasciola hepatica. The sequence continues at coordinate 4,981 of CANUEZ040000431.1, read as the reverse complement.
TACAACAAAACTGAACGCACTGCAGCACATTACACACGACCTTTCAACTTCAGTGAAATATCAGATCGGCGCCAAAAGTGCTTCAGTTCGGCGTACGCCGCTCGAGCCTTGGATATCCGCGTGCTCACCTCTACTACTGTGCTCCCATCCGTCGTCACGCAGCTACCAGGATAGGTGAAGTGGTCGACAACTGACACCACCTCCCCATCGAGCATCAAGCTCGGAATTGTTGACGTACAGTCTTGTAACATCACCTTGCACTTTGAAGGTGCAAAGCGCATGCCGAATGGAGCTACAGCTCTTGCGAGATTATCTAGTGCACGCTGAGCACGTTCCGTGCATTCGAACAAGCAGACAACGTCGTCCGCGTAATCCAGGTCACATAGCTTTTCACTATTTCCTAGTTCGACGCCTACATCCTGAAGATTTTGCTGAGCATTGTCCATTATTTCGTCCATGACGAAGTTGAACAAGAATGGAGACAAAGGACATCCCTGTCGAACACCACTGGTCGTTTCGAACCGACCGGATAGTTCACCGTAAACCCTAACGCGGCCAGAAGTATGAGAATACAATAATCTCAGTAGGTTCACGAACTTCTGGGGCATACCTTTTCGATGAAGAACACTGAAAAGCGATGTTCGATCAACTGAATCGAAGGCGCCTTTCAGGTCTAAGAAAAGCATTATTGTCGGTCGGCGGTGCGTGTGACGCGTTTCAAGTAGTCGACGAAGAGTAAAAATCTGGTCGATGCATCCTCGACCTGGGCGGAATCCAGCCTGCTGCTCGCGGACATTCCTCTCACGAGCCGGTGTAAGACGATGCAGCAAAATCGAAGCTAATACTTTGGTGACTATCGGAATTAAGCTAATCCCACGATGATTACTGCAGTCATTGCGTATCCCCTTCTTGAAGATGGGAACAATCAATGACTCGCTCTACATTAACGGAATACGCTCCTCGTTCCAAATGTCACGGAGCAAGGCAGTAAGTGATTTTATCAACGCCACACCACCCAGTTTGAAAAGAACTGGAGGAAGTTCGTCGGGACCTGCCACTTTCCCTCGCTTTAGTAATCGAATGCTCGACTCTACTTCTACTTCCGATGGGGGCTCAAGTGACACCACCCAAGGAGTCGCAGTTGTTGACACGGGAGTAACTGCACTAGCGTGCGGCCAGCTAAACTGTTCCTTGAAGTACTCGGCCCATCGGTCAAGCCTTTGCTGTTTGCTATGGATGGGTTCTCCATTTCTATCGCAAATCGTTTCACTGACCTGGGTTCGCCGTCCACCGGTGTCACGAACAAGTTTGAACAGTCTTTGACTGTTACCTGAAGCAGCTGTTATTTCCATTTCTTCGGCTACCTTGACTCACCAATTTTTGCGATCATTCTTAAGGCTTTTCGTAACTTGTCTTTGCAGCTTTCTCCGCATCTTATTCATCTCCTTACGGTTCGAGAGCTGACGCTTTTGCTCCATTTTACTCAGCGACTCTTGCGAGATCCAGTGTCTTTGATGGACATCGGATCTAGGACCACAGGCAAAACCTGCTGCCACGTGCATCGCCTGTTTGATATGAGCCCAATGCTCATCTACATTACCGTTCGTCGTAGATCCTAGCTCATGTTCTAACTTCTGCTCATAACGGGTGCGTACTTCTGGATCACACAAATGTTGCACGGCTAATCGGGTTTGCGGTTTGCGGTTTGCGACGATAACCATGGAGCTGGAGAGATAATCGCATTAAAACTAACGCATGGTCCGACTCTACGTACGTGGACCAGTAAGATCTACAGTTCTGAACAGAACTGCGCCACCGGTAGCTTACGGCAATATGATCAATTTGACTCAAAGTACCTGTAGAGTTAGAGCGCCATGTCGCTGTGCGACGCGAGCTGTGTCGGAAATTGATGCTAGACAAGAACAATCGATTGTCTACACAAAACTGGAGAAGTCTATCCCCGTTATCTGTACGCTCAGCGGGTAAAGCACAGCGCCCACCTAAACAGGCTTCGGAAGCACTGAGTTTGCCAACTTATGCATTGAAGTCACCAGCTAGCACTACAATGTCAGAACCTTTACTGCTGCGAACGAGGGTGCCGAGTTCATCGTAGAACTCATCTCTCTGCGCGTCTGAGCTGCAGTCCGTTGGGGCGTACGCCGAGATCACAAACAAATCGCGCTTAACGCAACTATCCTTTCGAACGCCAACTGACCCTTGGAGTCTCACAGCACATAAACGACTGTTAACAGGGATCCAATCTAAAAGGGCAGTCTCAGCCTTGTCAGTCAAGACAATTCATACACAACGTTGATCCACAGCTCTAGCTGCTTCGTCTCCTGAGGTGCGCAGGAAATACCTCGATGAGATACCAGGAGCAGTTACTTGAATTACACTGCTCGAATCCTGGATACGCGTTTCACTTAAGCAGCAGACATCAATCTTCAGAGAATCTAATGTGAGGGCTAGGCACGCCTGCTGACCGGCCTGCATGAGTGTACGCACGTTGAAGCAGCCGAGATTCAGAGGCTGACGAGGCTTGAGGAAATGTGAGTTACCAGACAGAGGATTATTCCCGACACTATTTGACAGTGAATCGTTGCGAGTATCGACCGTGTTATCAGTGGGAGCATTATGGGTGGATAGATGGGGCAAAGAGAGGTGGTTGAGGACAGAAGACAAAGGTTGAATAAAAGAGAGGGAACTCTGAGCAGTAGCCCACTTATCACTACCCACCCCACTCGATGCAATGGACAGTGCGGTCCTGATTATCCTGCGCGACGACCGATGCAGTATGGAATTCTTTGTATTCGTGCAGTTCATGGGAGATGTTGGACGGGTACTGCTAGGGTGTCCAGCCACAAAGAAGGAGAACGATTAGGGTCCTCGTCCAAAGCCTTTAGTTCTAACAAGAACCTATCCGCAAGGCAGCGGGATGGCTTAGTGGAAGCCTATTTGCTTGGATCAATTATTCTTCCACTGATTTTGCCGATTGAGTTGTCAGCTCAAATCAACCCCCAACCTGGAGGACCAGGAGACTGTACTTTGTCTGACCTCTACCCATTGACCTGTCAGGCATGATTGCATCTCCGGTTTAAAGAAGATATCCTACACAGCTCTTTGGGTCATAGAGGCGCGCAAGCCATCACACCACGTCAAGGTGCAGTCTCGTCGTCAACTGTTCAAGTTGAAAAAACTCTTCACACTCAGCCAACACAGAGTCGTCCTCAGGTGTCACACGCACGATCCTTCATCCTATCTCACACTCACATTCCCACTTAAACTCCCACTAGCACTCCCTCCGGCCACCCACCTAGATGGCCACTAACCCTCATTCCTAATTACATCCAGTTCAACTACACCACTCCCATGCCTCCAAATCCTCAGTCAAGTTCAATCGACTCATGAACAATCATCACATGAATCGGAACGAAAACACTTACCACTCAAACTCACATATCGGTTACTCTATGTACGTCGCTTACCATCAAAAGCCTTCGTGCTCCATTCGCTATTACACACACACACGCACGCACGCACACACACACACACACACACACACACACACACACACGCAAACACAAGAGCTCCATCATCATCCGAGTCCACCACTGTGAGCTAAACCGCCTCAACTTCAGTCCTACCAATATCACACACAATTACAAACACTAACAAATCTCTTCATCTGAACAATTATAGAATTTGGTGGCGCCACTTGCTCAAACTGTGTAGACCGTCTGCACCCCGTTGCGTTCCTCCAATACACACCTCATCTCGTTCAAACGTTCCCAGTTCTCACTCTTTGTGCTCGGCCGAGCACAATCCGTATCCTCTCACGAACCCACGACAACGGCCTATACACTCTATACAGGAAACACGTCCCCAATTACCTCAGAAAAACAAAAAAACCTTCTTCTAAACCTAGTCACAATACGCGCACATATCATCATCATCATCATCGTCGTCGTCGTACAGCGTTAAACAGTAGCGCAAGCCCCACTGACCACTGCCTTTCTCACCATGTTGCACGTTCAATTAGAAAGTATGAATATACAAGATGGACAGGGAGTGGACACCTATGGGGGTGGGAAAAGGAAAGAATGCCCTAGTAGCCAACACACGAAGTACACAGTCTAACTGTACAAACGCACATCGACCAGTCATTCTGATTCGACAGAAAGTGACAACACGATCGCCACTGCTCGCGGTTCGCTGCCATATCCTTCAGTGTCTCCAGCCAACTGGTAGACGGATCTTTTGGACCCCAACCACGAAGACGTGAAGCACTTACTTCCCCCAAGTCTCATGTACATTTTCTAATCCCTCGCTGCCACGTCATCTGTTGACCTCCACATGGTCTCTTCCACTCCCTAGGAGGAACGGAGAATAGGACACGGTACGGTAGACGTGTGTTTGCCATACGTAACACGTGTCCCAACCAACGAAGTCTACTAAGCTGGATACGCTGTGACAGAACGTTCTCTGAATTAGTACCCAATACTCGCTTTCTGACCTCATCGTTGCTTACTCGGCTATTCCACCCAATCCTAGTGATACTACGCAAACATCGATGGTCAAAAACCTCAAGACGACGAATATCTTCAGCACGCAGACTCCAAGTTTCGAAACCATACAACAAAACTGAACGCACTGCAGCACATTACACACGACCTTTCAACTTCAGTGAAATATCAGATCGGCGCCAAAAGTGCTTCAGTTCGGCGTACGCCGCTCGAGCCTTGGATATCCGCGTGCTCACCTCTACTACTGTGCTCCCATCCGTCGTCACGCAGCTACCAGGATAGGTGAAGTGGTCGACAACTGACACCACCTCCCCATCGAGCATCAAGCTCGGAATTGTTGACGTACAGTCTTGTAACATCACCTTGCACTTTGAAGGTGCAAAGCGCATGCCGAATGGAGCTACAGCTCTTGCGAGATTATCTAGTGCACGCTGAGCACGTTCCGTGCATTCGAACAA
>CANUEZ040000429.1:57500-62651 GCA_948099385.1 Fasciola hepatica | reverse complement strand
ACCCAACCTGCTCAGGCCAGGATTCCAAACTCGCTGAAACCGTCATTGTAGCGCACGTGCGGCCCCGGACATCTAAGGGCATCACAGACCTGTTATTGCTCAATTTCGTGCGACTGAATACCGCTTGTCCCTCTAAGAAGTAAGTACCTGCGCCGCACCCGCCGGTCAACGTAACCACTACCCCACGAGGAGGCAATGGACAACGCAACCTGCACGAGCACAGAGGACAGGCATACTATTTAGCAGGCCAGAGTCTCGTTCGTTATCGGAATTAACCAGACAAATCGCTCCACCAACTAAGAACGGCCATGCACCACCAACCACCGAATCAAGAAAGAGCTATCAATCTGTCAATCCTCACAGTGTCCGGGCCGGGTGAGTTTTCCCGTGTTGAGTCGAATTAAGCCGCAGGCTCCACTCCTGGTGGTGCCCTTCCGTCAATTCCTTTAAGTTTCAGCTTTGCAACCATACTTCCCCCGGAGCCCAAAGACTTAAGGGTTTCCCGGGGACTGCCCGTGGGGACACATAAAGAACCACCACGGATCGTCAGTTGGCATCGTTTATGGTCAGAACTAGGACGGTATCTGATCGTCTTCGAACCTCTGACTTTCGCTCAAGATCAATGAAAACATCCTTGGCAAATGCTTTCGCTGTAGTTTGTCTGGCGGCGATCCAAGAATTTCACCTCTAACACCGCCATACAAATGCCCCCGTCTGTCCCTCTTAACCATTACTTCGGATCCGAAAACCAACAAAATAGAACCGAAGTCCTATTCCATTATTCCATGCAAGAATTTTCAGGCACAAAGGCCTGCTTTGAGCACTCAAATTTGTTCAAAGTAAACGTGCTGTCCGCCTCCGACACCCGATTAAAGGCACCAAGAAGCATGCCAACAGACTAGCAGGCAAGCCCACCAGTCACGCTGACACCTGTAAACAGACACAGCAGAAAGGAAGCACAACCACGAGACCGACTCGCAAGCTCAACCCGGCAGTAACCAGGCCAGACCCACGAGCGACGGCATGTAGCCATGCGACCCAGATCCAACTACGAGCTTTTTAACTGCAACAACTTTAATATACGCTTCTGGAGCTGGAGTTACCGCGGCTGCTGGCACCAGACTTGCCCTCCAGTTGATCCTCGTTAAAGGATTTAAATTGTACTCATTCGAATTACGGAGCCTCTAGTGAGTCCCGTATCCGTATTTTTCGTCACTACCTCCCCGTGCCGGGATTGGGTAATTTGCGTGCCTGCTGCCTTCCTTGGAAGTGGTAGCCGTTTCTCAGGCTCCCTCTCCGGAATCGAACCCTGATTCCCCGTTACCCGTTAGCACCATGGTAGGCAGGTCACCTACCATCGAAAATTGATAGGGCAGACATTTGAAAGATCCGTCGCCGACACAAGGCCGACTGCGATCAGTGAAGTTATCCAGAGTCATCACAGAATGCAACAGGGACGACCGAAGCCGCCCCCGGTTGGTTCTGTTCTAATAAATCCACCCGTTCCCTCGCGGGTCAGGGCATAGTGGCATGTATTAGCTCTAGAATTACTACAGTTATCCATGTAGTATGTACGATCCAAGGAACCATAGCTGATTTAATGAGCCATTCGCGGTTTCACCGTTTAAAGGTATGTACTTAGACATGCATGGCTTAATCTCTGAGACAAGCATATGACTACTGGCAGGATCAACCAGATTATTCACAGTCCTCAACCCGTTCAGCCGAAGCCGTCGGGGCACAGGATCAAAATCAACGAGCTAGCCGCTGGACCGTGTCGCGGTTTCACGGAGCGTTAGCTTCACATGCGCACCACCACATGTTTTCACAGGAAGAGACGTTGCCCCGGGCGTCACATTCCCATTCATACAGCAGTTTCCTGCTAGCGAATATCGATCATGCACCACCAAAGCAACCTGCACCTGGTCGCCCGGCTTACAGGACAAGCCAATCGGATTAATCAGCTCAAGAGAGGCACGCCACACTCGAGAACGAATGACCAGCCCCGAAGAACCAGCCCTCCGCTAAGGAGCGAGCAGCCATCCCACTTCATATGCGAGGAAATTCACCCCACACCCAGTTACGAGCAACCGCGGCAGGGGCACGCCACCAAGGCGATATCCACCGGCACACGGAAACAGACGATCGCCGCACCAACCCAAGCCGTAGCCCGGGGTAGGTCAGTAAGAACACGGCAACATAGCAAGCTTCAGGATTGTCACCATCGAGCACGCAGGCCAGGGGCATCTATGCTACAATTAGGCCAAGCGACTGGATGTGACCGGTGGGCGTCACCCCACATATATCATGCAAAACTAGATGAGTTACAAACTGGATGATAAAAAATAACACTGAGATGAACTTGGAAAAAAATATGTGTGGACCTTTAGGCTCTATATAGACCAACGGGTCCATATAGAGTCAAATATATATGCGCATCATAGCCTATATGCACCATACAGGCCCATATCTATAGCCTATATAGACTCCCTATGCAAGCCTATAGGCTCGTATGCTGGACTATAGGCTCATATACCGGCCTGTATGCGCTGTATAAGCCCATACCTATAGCCTATACAGACTCCCTATGCAAGCCTATACACTACATACACGGCCTATTGCAACTCCATATAGACGGGTAAACGGCGGTGGTAACCTTGACTCTCTTATGGACCCGTATGCTGGCCTATAGGCCCATATACCAGCCTATATGCATTGTATAGGCCTATACCTATAGCCCATATGGACTCCCTATGCAAGCCTATAGGCTCGCATGCCGGCCCATGGGCTCGTATGCCGGCCCACAAGCCCATATGCCAGCCCATATGCACTGTATAGGCCCATACCTATAGCCTATATAGACTCCCTATGCAAGCCTATAGGCTCGTATGCTGGACTATAGGCTCATATACCGGCCTATATGCGCTGTATAAGCCCATACCTATAGCCTATACAGACTCCCTATGCAAGCCTATACACTACATACACGGCCTATTGCAACTCCATATAGACGGGTAAACGGCGGTGGTAACCTTGACTCTCTTATGGACCCGTATGCTGGCCTATAGGCCCATATACCAGCCTATATGCATTGTATAGGCCTATACCTATAGCCCATATGGACTCCCTATGCAAGCCTATAGGCTCGCATGCCGGCCCATGGGCTCGTATGCCGGCCCACAAGCCCATATGCCAGCCCATATGCACTGTATAGGCCCATACCTATAGCCTATATAGACTCCCTATGCAAGCCTATAGGCTCGTATGCCGGCCCACAAGCCCATATGCCAGCCCATATGCACCATATAGACCCATACCTATAGCCTACATAGACTCCCCATGCAAGCCTATATACTATATGCACGGCCTATGGTAACTCCATATAGACGGGTAAACGGCGGTAGTAACTCGGACTCTCCGAGGAGAGAGGGTACTCCCTATATAACATACAGAACTAGATGAGGGTCTCAGAATGGCTGCAATAAATAGGTTTTTTTGCTATAACTTTTTCAAAAATTAATTTTTCCCGATTATTTTTTTTTGTGCAGTTGTACAAATGCGTGCTGCATGACCCAGTGTAATATCTCCGACCTAGCAAAATATTTCTTCGGACGAATTTCGAAAAAACTGAAACAAAAACCTGAAAGGAGGGTGAGTTACCCCCGCCGATGACCCGAGTACATAAAATCGCAGTTACATGGCCGATGGTGCAATACAGAACGCAGGCACGGCCTATGCTGGCATATAGGCTCCTATGCTACACTATAGGCGCATATGCACGCCTATATACGGCCCGTACGCACGGCCTATGCTGGTATATAGGCTCCTATGCTACACTATAGGCGCATATGCACGCCTATATACGGCCCGTACGCACGGCCTATGCTGGTATATAGGCTCCTATGCTGCACTATAGGCGCATATGCACGCCTATATACGGCCCGTACGCACGGCCTATGCTGGTATATAGGCTCCTATGCTACACTATAGGCGCCTATGCACGCCTATATACGGCCCGTACGCACGGCCTATGCTGGTATATAGGCTCCTATGCTACACTATAGGCGCATATGCACGCCTATATACGGCCCGTACGCACGGCCTATGCTGGCATATAGGCTCCTATGCTACACTATAGGCGCATATGCACGCCTATATACGGCCCGTACGCACGGCCTATGCTGGCATATAGGCTCCTATGCTACACTATAGGCGCCTATGCACGCCTATATACGGCCCGTACGCACGGCCTATGCTGGTATATAGGCTCCTATGCTACACTATAGGCGCATATGCACGCCTATATACGGCCCGTACGCACGGCCTATGCTGGTATATAGGCTCCTATGCTACACTATAGGCGCATATGCACGCCTATATACGGCCCGTACGCACGGCCTATGCTGGCATATAGGCTCCTATGCTACACTATAGGCGCATATGCACGCCTATATACGGCCCGTACGCAGGGCCTATGCTGGTATATAGGCTCCTATGCTACACTATAGGCGCCTATGCACGCCTATATACGGCCCGTACGCACGGCCTATGCTGGTATATAGGCTCCTATGCTACACTATAGGCGCATATGCACGCCTATATACGGCCCGTACGCACGGCCTATGCTGGTATATAGGCTCCTATGCTACACTATAGGCGCATATGCACGCCTATATACGGCCCGTACGCACGGCCTATGCTGGTATATAGGCTCCTATGCTACACTATAGGCGCCTATGCACGCCTATATACGGCCCGTACGCACGGCCTATGCTGGTATATAGGCTCCTATGCTACACTATAGGCGCCTATGCACGCCTATATACGGCCCGTAAGCACGGCCTATGCTGGCATATAGGCTCCTATGCTACACTATAGGCGCATATGCACGCCTATATACGGCCCGTACGCACGGCCTATGCTGGCATATAGGCTCCTATGCTACACTATAGGCGCCTATGCACGCCTATATACGGCCCGTACGCACGGCCTATGCTGGTATATAGGCTCCTATGCTACACTATAGGCGCATATGCACGCCTATATACGGCCCGTACGCACGGCCTATGCTGGTATATAGGCTCCTATGCTACACTATAGGCGCATATGCACGCCTATATACGGCCCGTACGCACGGCCTATGCTGGCATA
>CANUEZ040000429.1:42500-52500 GCA_948099385.1 Fasciola hepatica | reverse complement strand
GAGAGCGCCTCGTCTTGGTGGATAAAAGGTGACATCTCAGTTTGACGTTGTGGATGAAGTCCCTAGGGAACATCCTGGTGGGCGACGTGATCCACAGATCTGACGGAGCGGCGAACTGTTGACAGCTGATGTGCTTCCCGTCGAGGGTGCCGTAAAGAGAATTCTTCCATGCATCGGCTGCCTGCTCCTTGGACTGGATGTAAGCCCCTTGAACGGTTATGGGGGCGTGGGAGATCGCCTGAGATGAAGAGGCCGCGGGACATGTGCCAGCCCACCTGAGAAGGGGAGCCGTGGAAGATAGCAGTCGTTCCAGGCGTTTGCGGCGGATGAGAGGGATCTGAGACGAGAGGTGGGGGATACCGAGTCCGCCATCTGAGCAACGAGCGTGGAAATACGCTGTGGGTGTGTCCTTGGGCAGACGCAGGAACTTTCGAGTGCAAAGCCTCACTTGCAAGTCGAGCCGCTTCAGTGTCTTCTTGTGGATGACGCCGAGGCAGAGTGTGTGGTGCAGTCGAGAGATGAGATGAGAACGGAGAATGTAGAGACGTTGAAATGGGCGGAGAGGGGCAGAAATGACATCCTGCAGCATAGTGCGAAGAGTGTTTGAGTAATCAACACCAGCCTTGCCGCGATAGGTAAAAGACGTACCAAGGTAAGAGAAAGTGTCGGAAGTTGAAAGGGTGCGTATGGGATGGCCGTTTACAAAAAGAGTGGTATTGTCTAATGCCGAAATCTTTTGTTTGGGCGAAGTGATAATGGAAGCGGAGAAAGATTTTTGGGTGTTAAACATAAGGCCTGACATGCCACAAGCGACGAAACAATCGGACAGCTTCTTCTGCAGGCCGTCTGCGGAGTCAGCGAAGAGAATAAGGTCGTCCGCGTATGCGATGGCATCTACTGGGCCGGAGGGTGTAAGGAAGGATGTCTGTGGATGCGATAACGAAAGTATTTCGTCGATCGCCATGATGAACAAGAGGGGTGAAAGAGGATCACCTTGACGGACCCCACGACGAGGTGTTATTACGGAGCCGTCTGGTAGAACGCAGGAAGCTGTGGCGTACGAAGATCTGACGTAGTCCAGCAGAATGGGTGGTGCGCCGAAAGTGGCTGCAGAGCGTAGGATGGAGTCGTGGGAGATAGAATCGAAAGCCTTGGAGAGGTCCAAGGAGGCGAAGGCTAAAGAGTGGAACGAAGTGTGTGCGTAACGGAGGAGGGTGTGCAGTAAGGCGGTTGCTTCGAATGCTCCATCCCGTTTCAGGAAAGCAAACTGTAGTCCGTCCACGGGAAATAATGATGTCCAGCGACGTTGCAAGACCTTATGGAGGGAGCGTAATAAAACGGGAGAAACGGAGATGGGGCGATAGTCGGATGGGGAGGTGGGATTGTCTGACTTAGGGACAAACGTGATGCGTGCAGTATTAAGGCGGCGTGGTACATGAGCAAGGGCCAGGAGAATGTTGATGTAAGCGGTGAACACGGATAGGGGGGAGCGGAGGAGAGTCTCTGGGGTCACACGGTCGATGCCGGGGGCAGAGCCCCTCATATCTCTCAGGGCGTCCTGGAGCTCTGGGATGGTGATAGGATGTAGGATTAGCGAAGGGGGGTGTGACAATTGACGGTGGGGGCGGGGGTCGTTGAGTGGCGGGAGCGAAAGCTTTTCAGACCAGAACCGGGTGAAATCCGGAGACCAGGAGCTGTCATTCGCGTGGGCTGAGCGCCATCGCCCTGAGAGTACCTCTCTCGCGGCGTCCTTCTTGCGTTGGGCGAAAAGGCATTGCAGATGAGCGTATTGGGCTCGTCGAGCGAGGACTTTGGGCCTGGGCGGTTTACGTGGGTGTCTGGAGGGTGGACGGGTTGGCAATCGAGAAGACCGCGTTCGGCTGGGGTTCCAGAGATTAGGTATGTTGGCTGCGGCGTGGGCTTCAAGTCTGCATCGGAGTGCAGCAGCGTCCATCGAGTGAGTGAGTCCGGCCTCTACTATTGAAAGTAGTTCACTTGATCCAAAAACGTCATGGGGTGTGGAGCGAAGTAGGGAACAAGCGGCCTCCAAGAGGGCTGTGGACGTTGCGGATAAGCTTGCCGTTGGTTGGGGTGCTACCGGCTCGGAATCGGTTGGGCTGTTTGGCAGTGGCTGGAGCATGCTGATAGAGTCTGACGAGAGGTTGGATGTGTTGGTGTCGTCATCGGACGAAGTGGAATCTGGCAGGACGTCGTCCGGGTATTGCCAGTCCAGGTGTTGTAACCTCTTTTTAATGCTCTCGGCAGACCTATTTGGGAATTGTGTTGAGAGGGCAGCGCACAGCTCCTGCTTTTCAGAGTGGGTGGCCGACAAGTCGTTGGCTAGCGCAATAAGAGCCGCCTCCTCTGAGGTAGTCCACCGGCGTGATCGGGCGGAGGTGACGATTTGCTGACGTTTGTCGCCATTGTATTCCTGGAGGTGGCGGTGTCTCTTGTGCTGCGTCAGTCCCATTTTTGTGTGGAATGAATCCGAGCACAGAACACATTGAAAGGCTTTTGGCGTGGGTGGCGTGGGTGGCAGTGGTGGGTGTGTGGGTGGAGGGTGCACTTTTTTGTGTAGGGTGAGACCTGCTTTACTTCTGCAGGATTTACCACATATTTCACAAATATATTCCATTGGTTGAGATGAACTGGCCATTGGGGTGGCTGAGGCCGCCCCGTTTGCATTGTGGGTGGACATGGCCAGCGAAAAAAGGTGGCGGACGTGAGTATCACGGACGGCACCAACACAGGTGTGTAGGGCAGCTTTGGAAGCAGACCCTAGCTTCGGCTTCTTCACGAAGACCAACCCGAAGCATATGGGGTAATCACAGGGTGTTCAAGTTACGGCCGGCGTCTATATTCCTTAGACTGGCGAGTAACTGGCACAGGGTTGTGTGTGTGTGATAGGTGCGAGGACCAGCACATGTGTGTGTGAGTTAAAAAGAGCAAAGAAACAAACAGCAACAAAACAAACAAACAAAAAAAAAAAACAAATCCAGAGGTAGCGAGCGACATCATAGTGAGTGACTCATATAGACGGAATTTCACGAAAATTAGCAGTGAAAGGAAATGCCTGTATGCAGTATCCGATAGAAAACTACACAAATAGTCTCAAGATGAGGCTAAGCGCACAGTAAACGTTCGAGGCGAAGATATTTTAATAATACTCCCGCGTTTAGCAAGGAGGAGCAGTGGCGTGATGTGCCCTCGTCAAGGGTGAAAAAAGGGACAAAAATGGAAATTGCACAAAACTTATATATATAAGTTATGTCAAAAAGACCGTTTCTAGGCGGAATTAGTGATAAAGAAACTGAAAGTGACCAGTCGGAGGCACAACAGTGGACAATTTGGAGAAAAAGTGGTGAAAGTACTGAAGAATGGCCTGTGCAGCCTCGTTGAGGTTCGGCCGTGGGATGAGAGGGTCGACGGAATGAAATACAGTATGGAAAACTGCACAAATAGTCTCAAAATGAGGCTAAGCGCACAGTAAACGTTCGAGGCGAAGATATTTTAATAAGACTCCCGCGTTTAGCAAGGAGGAGCAGTGGTGTGATGTACCCTCGTCAAGGGTGAAAAAAGGGACAAAAATGGAAATTGCACAAAACTTATATATATAAGTTATGTCAAAAAGACCGTTTCTAGGCGGAATTAGTGATAAAGAAACTGAAAGTGACCAGTCGGAGGCACAACAGTGGACAATTAGGAGAAAAAGTGGTGAAAGTACTGAAGAATGGCCTGTGCAGCCTCGTTGAGGTTCGGCCGTGGGATGAGAGGGTCGACGGAATGAAATACAGTATGGAAAACTGCACAAATAGTCTCAAAATGAGGCTAAGCGCACAGTAAACGTTCGATGCGAAGATATTTCAATAAGACTCCCGCGTTTAGCAAGGAGGAGCAGTGGTGTGATGTACCCTCGTCAAGGGTGAAAAAAAGGGACAAAAATGGAAATTGCACAAAACTTATATATATAAGTTATGTCAAAAAGACCGTTTCTAGGCGGAACTAGTGATAAAGAAACTGAAAGTGACCAGTCGGAGGCACAAGAGTGGACAATTTGGAGAAAAAGTGGTGAAAGTACTGAAGAATGGCCTGTGCAGCCTCGTTGAGGTTCGGCCGTGGGATGAGAGGGTCGACGGAATGAAATACAGTATGGAAAACTGCACAAATAGTCTCAAAATGAGGCTAAGCGCACAGTAAACGTTCGAGGTGAAGATATTTTAATAAGACTCCTGCGTTTAGCAAGGAGGAGCAGTGGTGTGATGTACCCTCGTCAAGGGTGAAAAAAGGGACAAAAATGGAAATTGCACAAAACTTATATATATAAGTTATGTCAAAAAGACCGTTTCTAGGCGGAATTAGTGATAAAGAAACTGAAAGTGACAAGTCGGAGGCACAAGAGTGGACAATTTGGAGAAAAAGTGGTGAAAGTACTGAAGAATGGCCTGTGCAGCCTCGTTGAGGTTCGGCCGTGGGATGAGAGGGTCGACGGAATGAAATACAGTATGGAAAACTGCACAAATAGTCTCAAAATGAGGCTAAGCGCACAGTAAACGTTCGAGGTGAAGATATTTTAATAAGACTCCTGCGTTTAGCAAGGAGGAGCAGTGGTGTGATGTACCCTCGTCAAGGGTGAAAAAAGGGACAAAAATGAAAATTGCACAAAACTTATATATATAAGTTATGTCAAAAAGACCGTTTCTAGGCGGAATTAGTGATAAAAAAAACTGAAAGTGACCAGTCGGAGGCACAAGAGTGGACAATTTGGAGAAAAAGTGGTGAAAGTACTGAAGAATGGCCTGTGCAGCCTCGTTGAGGTTCGGCCGTGGGATGAGAGGGTCGACGGAATGAAATACAGTATGGAAAACTGCACAAATAGTCTCAAAATGAGGCTAAGCGCACAGTGAACGTTCGAGGCGAAGATATTTTAATAAGACTCCTGCGTTTAGCAAGGAGGAGCAGTGGTGTGATGTACCCTCGTCAAGGGTGAAAAAAGGGACAAAAATGGAAATTGCACAAAACTTATATATATAAGTTATGTCAAAAAGACCGTTTCTAGGCGGAATTAGTGATAAAGAAACTGAAAGTGACCAGTCGGAGGCACAAGAGTGGACAATTAGGAGAAAAAGTGGTGAAAGTACTGAAGAATGGCCTGTGCAGCCTCGTTGAGGTTCGGCCGTGGGATGAGAGGGTCGACGGAATGAAATACAGTATGGAAAACTGCACAAATAGTCTCAAAATGAGGCTAAGCGCACAGTGAACGTTCGAGGCGAAGATATTTTAATAAGACTCCCGCGTTTAGCAAGGAGGAGCAGTGGTGTGATGTACCCTCGTCAAGGGTGAAAAAAGGGACAAAAATGGAAATTGCACAAAACTTATATATATAAGTTATGTCAAAAAGACCGTTTCTAGGCGGAATTAGTGATAAAGAAACTGAAAGTGACCAGTCGGAGGCACAACAGTGGACAATTTGGAGAAAAAGTGGTGAAAGTACTGAAGAATGGCCTATGCAGCCTCGCTGAGGTTCGGCCGTGGGATGAGAGGGTCGACGGAATGAAATACAGTATGGAAAACTGCACAAATAGTCTCAAAATGAGGCTAAGCGCACAGTAAACGTTCGAGGCGAAGATATTTTAATAAGACTCCCGCGTTTAGCAAGGAGGAGCAGTGGTGTGATGTACCCTCGTCAAGGGTGAAAAAAGGGACAAAAATGGAAATTGCACAAAACTTATATATATAAGTTATGTCAAAAAGACCGTTTCTAGGCGGAATTAGTGATAAAGAAACTGGAAGTGACAAGTCGGAGGCACAACAGTGGACAATTTGGAGAAAAAGTGGTGAAAGTACTGAAGAATGGCCTGTGCAGCCTCGTTGAGGTTCGGCCGTGGGATGAGAGGGTCGACGGAATGAAATACAGTATGGAAAACTGCACAAATAGTCTCAAAATGAGGCTAAGCGCACAGTAAACGTTCGAAGCGAAGATATTTCAATAAGACTCCCGCGTTCAGCAAGGAGGAGCAGTTGTGTGATGTACCCTCGTCAAGGGTGAAAAAAGGGACAAAAATGGAAATTGCACAAAACTTATATATATAAGTTATGTCAAAAAGACCGTTTCTAGGCGGAATTAGTGATAAAGAAACTGAAAGTGACCAGTCGGAGGCACAAGAGTGGACAATTTGGAGAAAAAGTGGTGAAAGTACTGAAGAATGGCCTGTGCAGCCTCGTTGAGGTTCGGCCGTGGGATGAGAGGGTCGACGGAATGAAATACAGTATGGAAAACTGCACAAATAGTCTCAAAATGAGGCTAAGCGCACAGTGAACGTTCGAGGCGAAGATATTTTAATAAGACTCCTGCGTTTAGCAAGGAGGAGCAGTGGTGTGATGTACCCTCGTCAAGGGTGAAAAAAGGGACAAAAATGGAAATTGCACAAAACTTATATATATAAGTTATGTCAAAAAGACCGTTTCTAGGCGGAATTAGTGATAAAGAAACTGAAAGTGACCAGTCGGAGGCACAAGAGTGGACAATTAGGAGAAAAAGTGGTGAAAGTACTGAAGAATGGCCTGTGCAGCCTCGTTGAGGTTCGGCCGTGGGATGAGAGGGTCGACGGAATGAAATACAGTATGGAAAACTGCACAAATAGTCTCAAAATGAGGCTAAGCGCACAGTGAACGTTCGAGGCGAAGATATTTTAATAAGACTCCCGCGTTTAGCAAGGAGGAGCAGTTGTGTGATGTACCCTCGTCAAGGGTGAAAAAAGGGACAAAAATGGAAATTGCACAAAACTTATATATATAAGTTATGTCAAAAAGACCGTTTCTAGGCGGAATTAGTGATAAAAAAACTGAAAGTGACCAGTCGGAGGCACAACAGTGGACAATTTGGAGAAAAAGTGGTGAAAGTACTGAAGAATGGCCTATGCAGCCTCGCTGAGGTTCGGCCGTGGGATGAGAGGGTCGACGGAATGAAATACAGTATGGAAAACTGCACAAATAGTCTCAAAATGAGGCTAAGCGCACAGTAAACGTTCGAGGCGAAGATATTTTAATAAGACTCCCGCGTTTAGCAAGGAGGAGCAGTGGTGTGATGTACCCTCGTCAAGGGTGAAAAAAGGGACAAAAATGGAAATTGCACAAAACTTATATATATAAGTTATGTCAGAAAGACCGTTTCTAGGCGGAATTAGTGATAAAGAAACTGGAAGTGACAAGTCGGAGGCACAACAGTGGACAATTTGGAGAAAAAGTGGTGAAAGTACTGAAGAATGGCCTGTGCAGCCTCGTTGAGGTTCGGCCGTGGGATGAGAGGGTCGACGGAATGAAATACAGTATGGAAAACTGCACAAATAGTCTCAAAATGAGGCTAAGCGCACAGTAAACGTTCGAAGCGAAGATATTTCAATAAGACTCCCGCGTTCAGCAAGGAGGAGCAGTTGTGTGATGTACCCTCGTCAAGGGTGAAAAAGGGACAAAAATGGAAATTGCACAAAACTTATATATATAAGTTATGTCAAAAAGACCGTTTCTAGGCGGAATTAGTGATAAAGAAACTGAAAGTGACCAGTCGGAGGCACAAGAGTGGACAATTTGGAGAAAAAGTGGTGAAAGTACTGAAGAATGGCCTGTGCAGCCTCGTTGAGGTTCGGCCGTGGGATGAGAGGGTCGACGGAATGAAATACAGTATGGAAAACTGCACAAATAGTCTCAAAATGAGGCTAAGCGCACAGTGAACGTTCGAGGCGAAGATATTTTAATAAGACTCCCGCGTTTAGCAAGGAGGAGCAGTGGTGTGATGTACCCTCGTCAAGGGTGAAAAAAGGGACAAAAATGGAAATTGCACAAAACTTATATATATAAGTTATGTCAAAAAGACCGTTTCTAGGCGGAATTAGTGATAAAGAAACTGAAAGTGACCAGTCGGAGGCACAAGAGTGGACAATTTGGAGAAAAAGTGGTGAAAGTACTGAAGAATGGCCTGTGCAGCCTCGTTGAGGTTCGGCCGTGGGATGAGAGGGTCGACGGAATGAAATACAGTATGGAAAACTGCACAATTAGTCTCAAAATGAGGCTAAGCGCACAGTAAACGTTCGAAGCGAAGATATTTCAATAAGACTCCCGCGTTCAGCAAGGAGGAGCAGTTGTGTGATGTACCCTCGTCAAGGGTGAAAAAAGGGACAAAAATGGAAATTGCACAAAACTTATATATATAAGTTATGTCAAAAAGACCGTTTCTAGGCGGAATTAGTGATAAAGAAACTGAAAGTGACCAGTCGGAGGCACAAGAGTGGACAATTTGGAGAAAAAGTGGTGAAAGTACTGAAGAATGGCCTGTGCGGCCTCGTTGAGGTTCGTCCGTGGGATGAGAGGGTCGACGTCAGACTCTATCAGCATGCTCCAGCCACTGCCAAACAGCCCAACCGATTCCGAGCCGGTAGCACCCCAACCAACGGCAAGCTTATCCGCAACGTCCACAGCCCTCTTGGAGGCCGCTTGTTCCCTACTTCGCTCCACACCCCATGACGTTTTTGGATCAAGTGAACTACTTTCAATAGTAGAGGCCGGACTCACTCACTCGATGGACGCTGCTGCACTCCGATGCAGACTTGAAGCCCACGCCGCAGCCAACATACCTAATCTCTGGAACCCCAGCCGACCGCGGTCTTCTCGATTGCCAACCCGTCCACCCTCCAGACACCCACGTAAACCGCCCAGGCCCAAAGTCCTCGCTCGACGAGCCCAATACGCTCATCTGCAATGCCTTTTCGCCCAACGCAAGAAGGACGCCGCGAGAGAGGTACTCTCAGGGCGATGGCGCTCAGCCCACGCGAATGACAGCTCCTGGTCTCCGGATTTCACCCGGTTCTGGTCTGAAAAGCTTTCGCTCCCGCCACTCAACGACCCCCGCCCCCACCGTCAATTGTCACACCCCCCTTCGCTAATCCTACATCCTATCACCATCCCAGAGCTCCAGGACGCCCTGAGAGATATGAGGGGCTCTGCCCCCGGCATCGACCGTGTGACCCCAGAGACTCTCCTCCGCTCCCCCCTATCCGTGTTCACCGCTTACATCAACATTCTCCTGGCCCTTGCTCATGTACCACGCCGCCTTAATACTGCACGCATCACGTTTGTCCCTAAGTCAGACAATCCCACCTCCCCATCCGACTATCGCCCCATCTCCGTTTCTCCCGTTTTATTACGCTCCCTCCATAAGGTCTTGCAACGTCGCTGGACATCATTATTTCCCGTGGACGGACTACAGTTTGCTTTCCTGAAACGGGATGGAGCATTCGAAGCAACCGCCTTACTGCACACCCTCCTCCGTTACGCACACACTTCGTTCCACTCTTTAGCCTTCGCCTCCTTGGACCTCTCCAAGGCTTTCGATTCTATCTCCCACGACTCCATCCTACGCTCTGCAGCCACTTTCGGCGCACCACCCATTCTGCTGGACTACGTCAGATCTTCGTACGCCACAGCTTCCTGCGTTCTACCAGACGGCTCCGTAATAACACCTCGTCGTGGGGTCCGTCAAGGTGATCCTCTTTCACCCCTCTTGTTCATCATGGCGATCGACGAAATACTTTCGTTATCGCATCCACAGACATCCTTCCTTACACCCTCCGGCCCAGTAGATGCCATCGCATACGCGGACGACCTTATTCTCTTCGCTGACTCCGCAGACGGCCTGCAGAAGAAGCTGTCCGATTGTTTCGTCGCTTGTGGCATGTCAGGCCTTATGTTTAACACCCAAAAATCTTTCTCCGCTTCCATTATCACTTCGCCCAAACAAAAGATTTCGGCATTAGACAATACCACTCTTTTTGTAAACGGCCATCCCATACGCACCCTTTCAACTTCCGACACTTTCTCTTACCTTGGTACGTCTTTTACCTATCGCGGCAAGGCTGGTGTTGATTACTCAAACACTCTTCGCACTATGCTGCAGGATGTCATTTCTGCCCCTCTCCGCCCATTTCAACGTCTCTACATTCTCCGTTCT
>CANUEZ040000429.1:30000-37500 GCA_948099385.1 Fasciola hepatica | reverse complement strand
GGAGCCTATATACCAGCATAGGCCGTGCGTACGGGCCGTATATAGGCGTGCATATGCGCCTATAGTGTAGCATAGGAGCCTATATACCAGCATAGGCCGTGCGTACGGGCCGTATATAGGCGTGCATAGGCGCCTATAGTGTAGCATAGGAGCCTATATACCAGCATAGGCCGTGCGTACGGGCCGTATATAGGCGTGCATATGCGCCTATAGTGTAGCATAGGAGCCTATATACCAGCATAGGCCGTGCGTACGGGCCGTATATAGGCGTGCATATGCGCCTATAGTGTAGCATAGGAGCCTATATACCAGCATAGGCCGTGCGTACGGGCCGTATATAGGCGTGCATATGCGCCTATAGTGTAGCATAGGAGCCTATATACCAGCATAGGCCGTGCGTACGGGCCGTATATAGGCGTGCATAGGCGCCTATAGTGTAGCATAGGAGCCTATATACCAGCATAGGCCCTGCGTACGGGCCGTATATAGGCGTGCATATGCGCCTATAGTGTAGCATAGGAGCCTATATGCCAGCATAGGCCGTGCGTACGGGCCGTATATAGGCGTGCATATGCGCCTATAGTGTAGCATAGGAGCCTATATACCAGCATAGGCCGTGCGTACGGGCCGTATATAGGCGTGCATATGCGCCTATAGTGTAGCATAGGAGCCTATATACCAGCATAGGCCGTGCGTACGGGCCGTATATAGGCGTGCATAGGCGCCTATAGTGTAGCATAGGAGCCTATATGCCAGCATAGGCCGTGCGTACGGGCCGTATATAGGCGTGCATATGCGCCTATAGTGTAGCATAGGAGCCTATATGCCAGCATAGGCCGTGCTTACGGGCCGTATATAGGCGTGCATAGGCGCCTATAGTGTAGCATAGGAGCCTATATACCAGCATAGGCCGTGCGTACGGGCCGTATATAGGCGTGCATAGGCGCCTATAGTGTAGCATAGGAGCCTATATACCAGCATAGGCCGTGCGTACGGGCCGTATATAGGCGTGCATATGCGCCTATAGTGTAGCATAGGAGCCTATATACCAGCATAGGCCGTGCGTACGGGCCGTATATAGGCGTGCATATGCGCCTATAGTGTAGCATAGGAGCCTATATACCAGCATAGGCCGTGCGTACGGGCCGTATATAGGCGTGCATAGGCGCCTATAGTGTAGCATAGGAGCCTATATACCAGCATAGGCCCTGCGTACGGGCCGTATATAGGCGTGCATATGCGCCTATAGTGTAGCATAGGAGCCTATATGCCAGCATAGGCCGTGCGTACGGGCCGTATATAGGCGTGCATATGCGCCTATAGTGTAGCATAGGAGCCTATATACCAGCATAGGCCGTGCGTACGGGCCGTATATAGGCGTGCATATGCGCCTATAGTGTAGCATAGGAGCCTATATACCAGCATAGGCCGTGCGTACGGGCCGTATATAGGCGTGCATAGGCGCCTATAGTGTAGCATAGGAGCCTATATGCCAGCATAGGCCGTGCGTACGGGCCGTATATAGGCGTGCATATGCGCCTATAGTGTAGCATAGGAGCCTATATGCCAGCATAGGCCGTGCGTACGGGCCGTATATAGGCGTGCATATGCGCCTATAGTGTAGCATAGGAGCCTATATACCAGCATAGGCCGTGCGTACGGGCCGTATATAGGCGTGCATAGGCGCCTATAGTGTAGCATAGGAGCCTATATACCAGCATAGGCCGTGCGTACGGGCCGTATATAGGCGTGCATATGCGCCTATAGTGCAGCATAGGAGCCTATATACCAGCATAGGCCGTGCGTACGGGCCGTATATAGGCGTGCATATGCGCCTATAGTGTAGCATAGGAGCCTATATACCAGCATAGGCCGTGCGTACGGGCCGTATATAGGCGTGCATATGCGCCTATAGTGTAGCATAGGAGCCTATATGCCAGCATAGGCCGTGCCTGCGTTCTGTATTGCACCATCGGCCATGTAACTGCGATTTTATGTACTCGGGTCATCGGCGGGGGTAACTCACCCTCCTTTCAGGTTTTTGTTTCAGTTTTTTCGAAATTCGTCCGAAGAAATATTTTGCTAGGTCGGAGATATTACACTGGGTCATGCAGCACGCATTTGTACAACTGCACAAAAAAAAATAATCGGGAAAAATTAATTTTTGAAAAAGTTATAGCAAAAAAACCTATTTATTGCAGCCATTCTGAGACCCTCATCTAGTTCTGTATGTTATATAGGGAGTACCCTCTCTCCTCGGAGAGTCCGAGTTACTACCGCCGTTTACCCGTCTATATGGAGTTACCATAGGCCGTGCATATAGTATATAGGCTTGCATGGGGAGTCTATGTAGGCTATAGGTATGGGTCTATATGGTGCATATGGGCTGGCATATGGGCTTGTGGGCCGGCATACGAGCCTATAGGCTTGCATAGGGAGTCTATATAGGCTATAGGTATGGGCCTATACAGTGCATATGGGCTGGCATATGGGCTTGTGGGCCGGCATACGAGCCCATGGGCCGGCATGCGAGCCTATAGGCTTGCATAGGGAGTCCATATGGGCTATAGGTATAGGCCTATACAATGCATATAGGCTGGTATATGGGCCTATAGGCCAGCATACGGGTCCATAAGAGAGTCAAGGTTACCACCGCCGTTTACCCGTCTATATGGAGTTGCAATAGGCCGTGTATGTAGTGTATAGGCTTGCATAGGGAGTCTGTATAGGCTATAGGTATGGGCTTATACAGCGCATATAGGCCGGTATATGAGCCTATAGTCCAGCATACGAGCCTATAGGCTTGCATAGGGAGTCTATATAGGCTATAGGTATGGGCCTATACAGTGCATATGGGCTGGCATATGGGCTTGTGGGCCGGCATACGAGCCCATGGGCCGGCATGCGAGCCTATAGGCTTGCATAGGGAGTCCATATGGGCTATAGGTATAGGCCTATACAATGCATATAGGCTGGTATATGGGCCTATAGGCCAGCATACGGGTCCATAAGAGAGTCAAGGTTACCACCGCCGTTTACCCGTCTATATGGAGTTGCAATAGGCCGTGTATGTAGTGTATAGGCTTGCATAGGGAGTCTGTATAGGCTATAGGTATGGGCTTATACAGCGCATACAGGCCGGTATATGAGCCTATAGTCCAGCATACGAGCCTATAGGCTTGCATAGGGAGTCTATATAGGCTATAGATATGGGCCTGTATGGTGCATATAGGCTATGATGCGCATATATATTTGACTCTATATGGACCCGTTGGTCTATATAGAGCCTAAAGGTCCACACATATTTTTTTCCAAGTTCATCTCAGTGTTATTTTTTATCATCCAGTTTGTAACTCATCTAGTTTTGCATGATATATGTGGGGTGACGCCCACCGGTCACATCCAGTCGCTTGGCCTAATTGTAGCATAGATGCCCCTGGCCTGCGTGCTCGATGGTGACAATCCTGAAGCTTGCTATGTTGCCGTGTTCTTACTGACCTACCCCGGGCTACGGCTTGGGTTGGTGCGGCGATCGTCTGTTTCCGTGTGCCGGTGGATATCGCCTTGGTGGCGTGCCCCTGCCGCGGTTGCTCGTAACTGGGTGTGGGGTGAATTTCCTCGCATATGAAGTGGGATGGCTGCTCGCTCCTTAGCGGAGGGCTGGTTCTTCGGGGCTGGTCATTCGTTCTCGAGTGTGGCGTGCCTCTCTTGAGCTGATTAATCCGATTGGCTTGTCCTGTAAGCCGGGCGACCAGGTGCAGGTTGCTTTGGTGGTGCATGATCGATATTCGCTAGCAGGAAACTGCTGTATGAATGGGAATGTGACGCCCGGGGCAACGTCTCTTCCTGTGAAAACATGTGGTGGTGCGCATGTGAAGCTAACGCTCCGTGAAACCGCGACACGGTCCAGCGGCTAGCTCGTTGATTTTGATCCTGTGCCCCGACGGCTTCGGCTGAACGGGTTGAGGACTGTGAATAATCTGGTTGATCCTGCCAGTAGTCATATGCTTGTCTCAGAGATTAAGCCATGCATGTCTAAGTACATACCTTTAAACGGTGAAACCGCGAATGGCTCATTAAATCAGCTATGGTTCCTTGGATCGTACATACTACATGGATAACTGTAGTAATTCTAGAGCTAATACATGCCACTATGCCCTGACCCGCGAGGGAACGGGTGGATTTATTAGAACAGAACCAACCGGGGGCGGCTTCGGTCGTCCCTGTTGCATTCTGTGATGACTCTGGATAACTTCACTGATCGCAGTCGGCCTTGTGTCGGCGACGGATCTTTCAAATGTCTGCCCTATCAATTTTCGATGGTAGGTGACCTGCCTACCATGGTGCTAACGGGTAACGGGGAATCAGGGTTCGATTCCGGAGAGGGAGCCTGAGAAACGGCTACCACTTCCAAGGAAGGCAGCAGGCACGCAAATTACCCAATCCCGGCACGGGGAGGTAGTGACGAAAAATACGGATACGGGACTCACTAGAGGCTCCGTAATTCGAATGAGTACAATTTAAATCCTTTAACGAGGATCAACTGGAGGGCAAGTCTGGTGCCAGCAGCCGCGGTAACTCCAGCTCCAGAAGCGTATATTAAAGTTGTTGCAGTTAAAAAGCTCGTAGTTGGATCTGGGTCGCATGGCTACATGCCGTCGCTCGTGGGTCTGGCCTGGTTACTGCCGGGTTGAGCTTGCGAGTCGGTCTCGTGGTTGTGCTTCCTTTCTGCTGTGTCTGTTTACAGGTGTCAGCGTGACTGGTGGGCTTGCCTGCTAGTCTGTTGGCATGCTTCTTGGTGCCTTTAATCGGGTGTCGGAGGCGGACAGCACGTTTACTTTGAACAAATTTGAGTGCTCAAAGCAGGCCTTTGTGCCTGAAAATTCTTGCATGGAATAATGGAATAGGACTTCGGTTCTATTTTGTTGGTTTTCGGATCCGAAGTAATGGTTAAGAGGGACAGACGGGGGCATTTGTATGGCGGTGTTAGAGGTGAAATTCTTGGATCGCCGCCAGACAAACTACAGCGAAAGCATTTGCCAAGGATGTTTTCATTGATCTTGAGCGAAAGTCAGAGGTTCGAAGACGATCAGATACCGTCCTAGTTCTGACCATAAACGATGCCAACTGACGATCCGTGGTGGTTCTTTATGTGTCCCCACGGGCAGTCCCCGGGAAACCCTTAAGTCTTTGGGCTCCGGGGGAAGTATGGTTGCAAAGCTGAAACTTAAAGGAATTGACGGAAGGGCACCACCAGGAGTGGAGCCTGCGGCTTAATTCGACTCAACACGGGAAAACTCACCCGGCCCGGACACTGTGAGGATTGACAGATTGATAGCTCTTTCTTGATTCGGTGGTTGGTGGTGCATGGCCGTTCTTAGTTGGTGGAGCGATTTGTCTGGTTAATTCCGATAACGAACGAGACTCTGGCCTGCTAAATAGTATGCCTGTCCTCTGTGCTCGTGCAGGTTGCGTTGTCCATTGCCTCCTCGTGGGGTAGTGGTTACGTTGACCGGCGGGTGCGGCGCAGGTACTTACTTCTTAGAGGGACAAGCGGTATTCAGTCGCACGAAATTGAGCAATAACAGGTCTGTGATGCCCTTAGATGTCCGGGGCCGCACGTGCGCTACAATGACGGTTTCAGCGAGTTTGGAATCCTGGCCTGAGCAGGTTGGGTAAACTGTATCATAACCGTCGTGACTGGGATCGGGGCTTGCAATTGTTCCCCGTGAACGAGGAATTCCTGGTAAGTGCAAGTCATAAGCTTGCGCTGATTACGTCCCTGCCCTTTGTACACACCGCCCGTCGCTACTACCGATTGAATGGTTTAGCAAGGTCCTCGGATTGGTGCCATTGTAGTGGCTTCGGCCGCTCGACCGGTGCTGAGAAGACGACCAAACTTGATCATTTAGAGGAAGTAAAAGTCGTAACAAGGTTTCCGTAGGTGAACCTGCGGAAGGATCATTACCTGAAAATCTACTCTCACACAAGCGATACACGTGTGACCGTCATGTCATGCGATAAAAATTTGCGGACGGCTATGCCTGGCTCATTGAGGTCACAGCATATCCGAACACTGATGGGGTGCCTACCTGTATGATACTCCGATGGTATGCTTGCGTCTCTCGGGGCGCTTGTCCAAGCCAGGAGAACGGGTTGTACTGCCACGATTGGTAGTGCTAGGCTTAAAGAGGAGATTTGGGCTACGGCCCTGCTCCCGCCCTATGAACTGTTTCATTACTACATTTACACTGTTAAAGTGGTACTGAATGGCTTGCCATTCTTTGCCATTGCCCTCGCATGCACCCGGTCCTTGTGGCTGGACTGCACGTACGTCGCCCGGCGGTGCCTATCCCGGGTTGGACTGATAACCTGGTCTTTGACCATACGTACAACTCTGAACGGTGGATCACTCGGCTCGTGTGTCGATGAAGAGCGCAGCCAACTGTGTGAATTAATGCAAACTGCATACTGCTTTGAACATCGACATCTTGAACGCATATTGCGGCCATGGGTTAGCCTGTGGCCACGCCTGTCCGAGGGTCGGCTTATAAACTATCACGACGCCCAAAAAGTCGTGGCTTGGGTTTTGCCAGCTGGCGTGATCTCCTCTATGAGTAATCATGTGAGGTGCCAGATCTATGGCGTTTCCCTAATGTATCCGGATGCACCCTTGTCTTGGCAGAAAGCCGTGGTGAGGTGCAGTGGCGGAATCGTGGTTTAATAATCGGGTTGGTACTCAGTTGTCAGTGTGTTTGGCGATCCCCTAGTCGGCACACTTATGATTTCTGGGATAATTCCATACCAGGCACGTTCCGTCACTGTCACTTTGTCATTGGTTTGATGCTGAACTTGGTCATGTGTCTGATGCTATTTTCATATAGCGACGGTACCCTTCGTGGTCTGTCTTCCTGACCTCGGTTCAGACGTGATTACCCGCTGAACTTAAGCATATCACTAAGCGGAGGAAAAGAAACTAACCAGGATTCCCTTAGTAACGGCGAGTGAACAGGGAAAAGCCCAGCACCGAAGCCTGTGGTCATTTGGCCCCTAGGCAATGTGGTGTTCAGGTTAGCTCGCGAAGATGCTGCTCCACCCTAAGTCCTATAATGAGTAAGGTTACTCGGACATGGCCCAATGAGGGTGAAAGGCCCGTGGGGGTGGAGATTCAGAATGGCCAGTATCTTCCTGAGCAGACCTTGGAGTCGGGTTGTTTGTGAATGCAGCCCAAAGCGGGTGGTAAACTCCATCCAAGGCTAAATACTAGCACGAGTCCGATAGCGAACAAGTACCGTGAGGGAAAGTTGAAAAGTACTTTGAAGAGAGAGTAAACAGTGCGTGAAACCGTTCAGAGGTAAACGGTGGAGTTGAACTGCAAGCTCTGAGGATTCAGCTGGTGAGTATGGCATGAGCTTGGTCATATTGGTTGTGTGCTCGGGTCTGCTTAGCTGCAGGTCCCCGCTTCGGTGGGGATGCGCGAATCACTCATCAGGTGTTGTG